>JAPYZE010005146.1:0-14391 GCA_030522805.1 Leptomastidea abnormis | reverse complement strand
GGCAGTAAGCCTGCAGTCATGCACTAGTTTTGTACATGTGTCATCCCACCAAGGTGCCTTGGATGGGCGAGACTTAAAATTAGAGTAAATGTCTTTGTTTATTGATTTGTTTTTTAGTTCATCAACTGTGTTAGGTAGGTGATTGTTTGAGTGATTTGGTGTATTAAAGGGGTTTTTTTTTTTGTTTAGTGTATTTATAGTTGATGTAGCTAAGTTAATTAGTGTAGTATATTTTTGATTTGTATCAAGCAAGGAAATTTCTTCTTTGTTTTTATCAATATATTGATTTATTATTTTAAAATAAGATCTCCAGTTTATATTGTTGCAATTTAATTTATGAGAACTGGAAAATGGAATTTTAGGGATGTTTAAATCAAGTGTGCATATGATTGGAAAATGATCACTTTGCATGTTGTCTTCGTAGACTTTCCATGTATAGTTATTAATTGTGTTTGTTGTTAAGAGGGTTAAATCAAGTGTTGAAGAGTGTAGAGTTTGTGTAATGTTTTGGTTTTGATTGTTTTGATTGGAGTAAGCGAAATATGTGTGTGTGTTGTCATTTAGTATTGTGAGATTGTGATCCGTTAAGGAATCAATGAGATTGTCAGCCGAAGGGCAAGTGTTGGGAGCTCCCCAGATATGGTGGTGAGCATTAAAATCTCCACCAATTAGTGTAGCTTTAAATGGTCTTGTTGAGTTAAAGAGATTGTTCCATTGGATGATATGTGTAGTTTTAGATGGTACTCTGTAAATGGAGACTAGAAGAATTGAGTTGTAAATATCAGAATAGTCGTTTGAGAGTGGAATAGATATGGCAAGAGTTTCTAAATTGTTTTCTAAGTGATAAATATTTTTTTGTTCTTTGAAAGGTATGTTTTTTTTAATAATAATAGCAAGACCGCCATGTTGCATTATAGTTCTTTCTTTTCTTATTATTTCAAAGTTTTTAATATTTTTTAGATGTTGATTTTTAGTAAGCCATGTTTCATTAAGCATAACTACGTCAAAGTTATTTATAATGTTTTCTAGTAAGTGTAATTTGGGTTTTATACTGTGAGCATTCCAGTGCATGATTTTTAAATTATTCAAAGCCATTGTTATAGATTGGATCCAGAGGATTTTGGGTGGTATCTACAGCTTGGGAGTTGAAAACATAAAGATCAGGATTCTCTGAAGATATATTTGCAATATTAGAATTCTTAATGAAATAATCAACTATTTCATTCATAGGAATTAGTTGGTTGTTGGCTAGAAAGCCTTCAGAGGAAACAAGTAGAGAAAAATTTTCGGTTGAGTAATCAATGTTAGTTTCAAGTGGTGTAGGAGAGGTTTTTGTATTGGGGTTATAGTGGGTGGCGTTAGAATTGGATCTACCATTTGGAGATATGAGTATACTTCTATGTTGATCTTTCAAAGCTTTTTGGGCTTGTGATGGGGAATATGTTAGTCTGCTTTTGATTTTATTTTTAGATGGAGTGTGGTAAGTTTGTGACATTTTGGCAACATCTGAATATTGTTTTTTTGATTTGGGGGGAGTAAGGTCAAATGCATTATAAGTAATTTCCTCATTTAGTTCAGGAAATTCAGAAAATCTAAACATAGGTCTTTTGCTGTTATTTTTTATATTAGTGAACTCTTGTCTAGCTTCTTGTAAAGAGATTGATTTGGAAGTAGACATGTTGAGGATACTTTGTTCTCTTAATTTTATCCTGCACTTATTGTCATATGGAAGATGGTTTTCATCTTTACAATTAATGCATTTTACATTTTCCTCGGGAACGTTACAAGCAGAAGCAATGTGCTCATTGCTACCACATTTAACGCATCTTGATTTGGACTTGCACATGGTTTTGGTGTGCCCAAATCTGAAGCAATTGGTGCACATTCTTACTTTGGCAAAGTAGGTATCAGTGGGGATTTTCATTTTGTATAAATAAGCGTGTTGAGGTTGGACTTTGCCTTTAAAGACTACCATAAGGGTATTTGTTGGGATGTATACAACTTGATCATCTTGTTTAGCTTTTCTAGAGAACCTTGTCACCTTGATCACTTCTAAGTGATTCTCTACTGGTGATGAGAGGATGATGTTGTTTTTTATTTCCTCTTCGGTGATATCAGTGGGAATGTTTTTGATGACACATTTTTTATATATGAATGAGTTAGGGATAAAAGCCGTTAAGTTATTATTGGTCAGAATAGATGAGCTAAGAATTTTGTTTGCTTCATTTCTATTATGTGTACTTATAGTAACTTTATTAGATCCTGTGTGCTTCATGCTATCTATGAGATCCATGTTTGCTATTTTGGCCACAGTTTTGGCAATAGATACAGGATAGATCTTTTTGTCAGCAGATCTTTCTGGAGTAGTGTTTAGTTGGATAATTATTTTGTAAGGAGGGGGAATATCTAATGGGTATTGTGTGAGTTTAGGGAGAGCCTGCGAGAAATTTTGAGATTGATATTGTGATTGATTCGGCATTTGGTTTTGCAGTTGAATTTGAGTTTGGTTTAGTGAGGGTTGCTGCTGTGGTGGGTGGATTTGCATAGCATTGTTGTTAGGGGTGTCATCATTAGGTGAACGGTTAAATTTCTTATGATCATTAGTAAGGGCAAGTTCAGACGATCTTTTTTTAAAAGCATGGGAATTTGGATTAGTCGAGTTCGAATCGTTGTAAGTCATTTCTTCGTCATTTTTGATACTATCAGTATCATTATCATTTTCGGCCATATTGGCCATTATGTACGGAGGCCAGCCCGCCGGGCTAACCTCGTGGGATTTTTCTTTCTTTTTAGTGTCTTTAGGTTAGGTTTCGCGTAGAAGTTTTATCAAATTATAAAGACTTATTTTAGAATTTTGGGTCTAAGGATAAGGATGATAAAGTCTTACCAGCAAGTCTTACCCCTGTTCTACTGTAGGTGGAAATCAAATTCAAATTAATCCATGATCTTGAATTTAAGTAAACTTAAAGAGAGAATTAGAAATTCGTGCGTACTCTTGGCGCCCCGACACGAGAATCTCAAATGTTCTCGAGTGTACATACATAAAACAATGGACAACTGTGAAGGTGAACGAGTGTGATTTCTGCGATTCTCTAACAAAGGAACAATCTCGAATAGGTTGGTCGTTGACGTATGTGACCGTCTTGTACGTTCTTTCTCTAGATGTGGGGTATATATGTATTTAAGTGGTGTGACGTCAAAACATGTCGTAAGCACGTTCGTAAATAGACACGTTCAAATTTAGTTATTAAATTTATGAAGTTATCATTTTTATAAATAATAAAATATATAATCTACTTTATAAAAAATAAATCAATTTTAAATCTTTTGAATTTATAAGTTAGAAAAAAACAATGTTCTTTTGTAAAAATATACTCTATATAAACTAGTATTACTATAGTATTATTCCGAAAATGCGTTAAAAATTTCATAAATACTAATTTTTTACACACAAAATATCATAAAACCAAATTTTTATGTATGTGGGATGAGAGTAGTAAAAGATTTCTTATTAAAATGATATCAAATAGTAAAACTTTTATTTTACATTTTGTTTTAAATTTTTAAAATATAATAAATAACAAAAATTTTAACTTAGCTTTTTATTACTATTTTATGAATTTATAAATCTATTTATTCATTCATTTATTTATTTATTAATTAATTAATAAATAAATAAATTTATAAATTTAATAAAAAAAAAACTATATTGATTTGTTAAATTTTTAAATGTACATGTTTGTATGAAAATGTTATTGAAGGTAATAGCATTTTCAAACTGCTGAAATATTACAGAGTAGTTATAATATTTTAATATATAATATTTTATCTTTACAAAATATATCAACACAGCATTAATACAAAAATTAATTAACATAAAAAGATTACAACATAATTAAGTAAAATGACAAACATTAAGACAAAATCAACAGTAGTGATATTTCAAAATATTAATTTTTAATTTTCTACCCATTCTTTATATCTAATTTAATTACAATTGTCCTAAATAAACTAATTTTTACAACTTGATCATTTAAGAGTATACAAAATCTGTAAATGCAATAATTTGCAAATTACAATCTGTTAACATTAAAGCTAAACCAATTTCAAAAGCGGTAAAAAGAAACAGTTTACAAAATGTCAATAATGTCGTTGAGTTTATTAGACTTTAGATCTGATTTTTTGAAGATATTATTTTTCTTTTTCATTACCTGAAAATTTTGTTTCATAAAATAAAGGGCTTCTTTTTTTTAATTGCTGAGCCTGATAATCATAAGCTAATTTTAAATAATCTAGTTCATTTTTAATAATCAAATGATGAGGTACATAATTCCATTTTATATACTTTTTTTAAAAATGGTATATCATACACTTATTCGATGCAATAAGTAATTCATCTAACTTTGCTTGATTTTTTTTTAAATTATCTGAATAAATAAATTGTAACATAATTTTTACAACATCTGAATTTAAATATTTCTATTTTACTTTCTTGAATTTCTTTTACATCTTGTTTAAACACAGCTTGAAATACAGATCTATGAGCAACAAGTATGCATTTATGTGCTTAAAATTGGTAGCATCTCTTATTTGTAAAATAACATCACTATGATTGTTACTAGTATAAAGTTTATAAATATCCTGAGACATACGTCTGTGAAGATCATTACTGCTGTATTTAAAGCTACTACTAAGTATTATTAGACTTAACAGCTCTAAATACTTTCCATTTTCATTTTATAAAGCAAATTTATAATCAACATTGACGTGATTTTTTGTAACAACATAAATAAAGCAAGACTTGTGTCTTCTCTTTATTATAAGATTCAAATAAAAGATAACTCTGAGTATTTCCACCATTTTGTGCAACAGAATTTTTCTGAAAACTTTAAAAACAGAAATTATAGTTTAATTAATGTTTACAAAAAAACTAAACAAAATATTTTAAGTTGAAATTCTTAAATAAACATTGTGACTACCAAAAAGCATTTTAATGTGAAAAAGCTATTATTTAATAAATTAGTTTTTCAGATTTAAGTTGAGCAAAAATAAAATCTTTAATATATCATTACTTAAATATGTTCTACATATGGATTTAATATTATACCTGTGATTGAAATTCATCAGTTACTTTACTGAAATTGGAAATAGTCCAACTCTTGATTCAAAATTATTAATTTTTATTTCAGTTGGATTCATATTTTCTGAGATCAATAAATCTTATTGGAATACAAAAAACAGCATCTAAAAAATGGATGAGAATAAATTTAGTTGTTAAAAGAAATATAATAACATTTAATTGAAAGAAAAAATAAAATTTAAAATTAAAGAAAATTACAATTTTTATAGAAATAAATATTTAGAAACTATAATTTGCTGTTGATATTTTATAAGTTTAATTTTGTGACAACCAAAATAATAATCAGTGAAATAATTAACATAACCTGTAAAGCAGACAGCTGCGCTTGTCATAACATGGTCATAACGGAGATAAACAAAGGACGTTATATATTCAAATAACTTTTAAATTGTTTTATTATGTTTTCTAAACAGCTGTTTGCAAGTTAAGTGAAATTTGAAAATATCTCATTTTTATATTATACACAGGTACTTACATGCAAATTATCTTGCAAGAAGGTTTATATAAATTTGATTAACAAAGTATTTTAATTAGGTACAGATACATGTTGAAAAATTGTTGTTTATTGTATAACTATAATTTTTTTTTGCAAATTACAAGACTTTGTGTTATTAACCTTAAAAAATTAAATCTATAAGAAGTCGAATTAAACTTAAACTAAAACTCAATAAGAGTGAACCCTAATCAATTTAAAAAGTTATTTTTACAGTATAGAATTACAGCTGGGTTTATGAAAAATTTGAGATAAAGATAAAAAAGATAATTCATTATATAAAATAAAAGATTAAAGCTTCTTTTTTTTGCAGAGATCTAGTGAAAATTATAATGGTGAGATACTAAAAGATTCTATAAGTACTAAAAAATGTTGATACTGTTGAAGAAATTTATGCTAGTATAGAAAGTGTTATATAGTATGTAGCTGATGCTGCTAAGGAAGTTTTAAATGCTGAAATTGCTGAAGGTGCTGACGATGCTGAAAAAAGATATCTCAGTTAATATTAGAAAACGACGATACATTATACTTACAGAAGTGTTACTAATTTCTTTGAGTGCTATGAAACATACACTATAGATGCTGAAGATGCTTAGCTTGCAGCAGAGTGCTAGGTAAAGCTGCTGTTGATCTAGAAAAAAGCAGACTCATTCAGAAAAATAAAAGTATCGCAATATTCTTCAAGTGCTGTATGAGATTTATAGTTGATATTGCTAAGGATATTTATGATAGTTTAAAAGAATCTTTCAGAATTGTAATTGAAGATGTTGATGGTGTTGAAATTTCTGCAGAAATACCAGGTAAGATTTTTGATGATACAAAAAAATATGCCTTCAATTTTTTAAATTTCACTTTAGACTATTGAAAATTTTTTTAAGAAATTATACAATATTTAAATATTATGTTTTGAAAAATGTAAGAAAATTATAAAAATACAAATAATTTATACTACATTTAGGAATGTAAATATTAATTTATTTTTTAATTAAAACATAATATTTAAATTATGTGGAATATTCCTTTTTTATTTGCTGAATTAAATGTAATATCTATTTTTTAAAGGATTATAGTGTTTATATGATATGATATGATATGATATGATATGATATATGTATTGATATCACATACCTATTTATATACTTTTAGGTTGTAAGATGTAATTTAATGCAGAATGTGTATGCAAATCACATTATGAAAATTTAATTCTTAAATTTTTAAATATAAATATTTAATGATAATAATTTTTTAAAATTATTTTATTCTCTGCATTTGAACAAATAAAATTGATAAGATTTCACCATTTAATATTTTTTTACTTATTTGTACGATTTTCAATAATCAAAAAGTACAAATCACGTTTTTGGTATTCTTTAGTACAGCTTAATCTTATTTCTGCAATCTTTTTTAAGGAATAGCCAAATTATTGTGTATGCAAATGTATTATTAATATCAAAACTGTAAAATTTATACAGTACAATATTTGTGCTTCAATATTTGTTTTCAGCATCTGTAAAATCATTCAATTATAAAATAGTCTATATAACCAGAATGGTTTATTATCTAAATCATCTTATGCACATGCAGTATTTTTTGATGCTGCACAAGTAGTTTAAATAGAATGATTTTCTTTTCTCTTTCATATGTAGTAAATAGTACATTACATGCACTAGGGAAGAGAAGCAAAGAAGATCCCAGATTCTGGATATTGACTAGGTAATCGATGGTTTCTTTACTTAACCCTGTGGTTCGAAATTTTTCTTGCATGCAGGCAAGGCATAAATCGAAATGTGAAAAAATAGGTAGAAACGTGGCTATTCCTTGCTATGTACATCGAGAAAAGTATAATAAAAATTACTATATACTTTCAAGTAAACGGTGGATATACTTGCAAAATTTAAAAAATTACTAGGTATGCATTTTGATAATTATTATTAAACGTATAAAAATTTTTACTAAATTTTTAACAATTATTTTTAAAAACCATGATAAATATTACGAAAAGTAGTCATTTTTTTAATTTTGTAATCATATTCCCGTTTATAATTGACAGTATACAGTAATTTTCACTATAGTCCTTCTTTCTATTATTTTTGCAGTCAAACACATTCTGGTATAAGAGATTGCTTTCATTTTGAGATTCCACATGTATATTTTTAAGCATATTTTTCTTATCTTTATGATAAAAGATTTTACATCGTAAGTATTCATAAATAGGCGAACTTATAGGAAAAAACATGACTTTTCCATTGAGGCAGCGTAACTCGTAAATATTTTTATTTCTTTTTACTCTTTTTTGTATGCTGTAATACGCGAATTTTTTTATGAGGCAAAAGTTTTTTATATACGATCAGATGAATACGTTCAGATTGATTTTACATGTATATTTCTTCGCTCGATGAGCCAGAAATCTTAAAAGTAAAGTAAGTTTCGCGAAGCACAATTATTCATCCCTGCAGCAAGAATAAATAAACATTTTTTTATCGAGATACGAAGAAGCAAATAAATAAATTTGGAACGCATTTTATTGATGGCGGGGTACAGCATTTTGCCTCGAAAAAAAAAGCTTTGAGAAAACTTTTAGGAGAAATAGAAGTACGAGACTGTTGGCGGGCATAATGACACGGTCAATACAGTCGAAGCTATAGACTGCAGAACAAGAGTAATAGGAAGATAGAGCTGAGGGAGAAAAAATGTTCGATCGAAGGTCAGGACAAACTCGTTAGTGGCTGTTACTCGTGCATATGTATACTTACGATACTTGCAAAAGCTGGTACTATACGAGCCGACCAAATGTTAGACGTTGGGAATGATTATGTTGCTGCCGCTGCTGCAGCTATACATTTTACTGCTGGCGATAAGAGTGTCGGGAAAGGAAATGTTTGGTGCCGTTGGCGCCTGGCCCTTTTAGGAAAATCGAGGCATTTTCATCGGTTGCGAAGCGCAGAGAGCTGCTGCTGCTGGTATAATAATGTTGATAATGCAATAATAAATGTATCCGCATCCTTCTCTTCCTTCTTCCTTCTCCTTTTCTTCCTTCTCATACCCAAGGAATTCTACTCTATATAGCATTTCAATGATGACGACGTTAACAGCCGTTTTAGCATGCCAATCGATTTTCTTCTTTTATGTAATACTAGAGAGATAATAACATTTTTCTTTCACATATCACACATTGCTTCTGCAATTATTTTTAAAGACTTCGTGTATTTTATTGAATTTGAGCTTATTTTTAATTTTTATAGTACTATAAATATGCAACTTTAATTTTTATTTTGATACTTGACAGTTGATAAATAACGAAAAAAGAATTAGTGTATTAATTTTTATTCAATTTTTTTTCTATTTATTTGATCTTTTATCTTTTGAAAAATTTCTAAATATTATTAGTTTACTCAATTTTTACAATAATCGATAACATATATACTTTAATTTTTTGTTATAAAAACTTTACTTTTCATTATATTAATTAAACATCGGTATTATGTATTTGGCTGATTCTCACGAGAAGTTGATATTTTGGATCGCAAAATAAATCGGCCCTGCAAAAGTCTGGACTGTAGAATATTGATTTTTCGCGTTTTAACGATTTGAAAGCTCTCTTATTCACAGTTTAACAAAACGGTTTATTTTTTACTTTAATTTTAATTTGAAAACGCAAGATATTACAATAATTTAAAATGATAAAATGCCATATCTTACTCAACTTAATCAAGAAACTTTGATTATAAATTCATAATGCACGTTTGGAATTATATCGCTGCCTCGGAAGAAGAAGGGCACAACTCAGAATATAGCGATAAAGACTCAGCCCTAAAATTATTAAGAAGAATTCTGATGTTGTACCTTTCTTCGTAATAATTTTAGGGCTATGTCTTTATCGCTATATTCTGAGTTGTGCCCTTCTTCTTCCGAGGCACCGATATATTCACGAAATTGTAAAATGTATTTAGGGGAAGCTAGGACAAAACCAGAAAAGTGATTTTTCCGTCCTCCGGCCGGGAAACGCCAACTTCCCAGCCGCTGCTCAAAGGGAAGTTGTTGCTTCCCGGCTGCTTCGGACGGAAAAATCGTATACGCAGGGAGTAAAGAAGCCTCACATTACTAGGTTCTCGACTAGCTCGGCTTCGCCTCGGGCGTGAATATCCTGGTGATCTGGGACTTTCTTTACTTTCTCTGCCTAGGTGCGTAATATACTATTCATTTCTGTAACTTTTTTGAATAGCTAGATGTAATGGTTTAATTTTAAACTTAAAATATGTAAAAATATTTTTTTTTTCTACTATTATCCCACTTAGCGAGGGAATACTAAAAATCATGCGGGGTAAAACCAAAATTACAGAATTACGTGAAACGTGACAAATGTCAAGTATAAATTTTTATCAAATTTTCAAAATACACTGTTTAAGTTACAATTTTTTTTACAGCAATGATTTTCAAGATATACGCTATTAAAATTCAACATTTAAAAATTTTTTTTATTATTTTTTTTTACTTTGAAATAGCGTATATAGTTGAAATATTTGAGCTACTTTTTTTGATCATAATTTAAATTTTAAAAAAGCAAAAAGCTGATATATAACCACTCAAATTAAATATATTAAACAAAGCTTTAATTGAAGTTTTACCGCGTTAAAATAAATTGATTGTATCAAAATTTTTAGAGAACTTTAATTTCGTGATTTCTGTGTTTAAAAAATGGTTTAGCTGTTGCATTGCTTTAACATTGAGTTTTAATTTTACTCTGGTTTTAAGAATTCATTTAAATCGTGCATATCTCGAGGACGAATAAAGCTGTAGGCAGACTGACTGGAAAGAAAAATACTCGTTGGAAGTTTTTTACTTTAAAATAATCGATGATACACAATTTGAATGCGCTCTGTTCAAACGTAATAGATCACTTTAGGGATCAACGACGTCGCAGTTTACAAAGAGCGAGAAAGTAAAAAATTGTCATTTAAAAATCAAGCTAAGCTACGAATAAGCCTTTTTTACGAGAATTAAGTATATACTTATCTTTATAACACCCAAAACAAGCTCCCTTAATTAGTTTGCTTCGATTATCTTCTTTCGTTTTTGAATTTATAAATTGTTATAGCTTTAAATAAAACAACTGAGAAAATGATTTTCGATAATAGTTTCCATCAATTAAAGAGCATATATTTTTGTATGCATCTTATAGAATCAAAAATCGTTCGAAGACATGGAAAACACAGCACGTACTTGTCTATACAGCAGCTACACAACGCAAGCAAACGTGCGTGTATTTTAATCAATGGGTGACCGTTGTAACGGAGGTAGGTAGGTAGGTAGGTAGGTAGGTAGGTGCGAAGTGTTTGTCAGGAGCTCGTAAATCACAAGACAATGGGAAATGGGCGCGAGAGAGATCTGCTGGTAACAGCGGAAATCTAAGTACTTCTCAGCCTCTTTCTCCCCCTCCCCTCCCTACCCACCCTTCCGCACTCACGGTGTCGCCTATCCAGCCGGATATGTCACTGTTCGCCAACCCTCTATATATACCCACACAAAGCGCGACTTGAATCCTCCATGAAGGCGGCTGGTTACTTATATGTAAAGTTATTATCACATTATACAAGTACGAGTGTATGCAGAAGAGCCTGCGCGTTATTGTTTGTCCGCGAGTAGCAGTCCTGAAATTATTTATTTTACCTATACGAGCCGCTTCCGCGATACGAAGGCCATGCACTCCCAAATCTGAGTGGACCAAGTTTTCCGAGAGTGCTCGGCTCGCAGAAGGTTTAGCCTCGTGTAGGCCTTGCCGTGTATGGCAAGAAGAACTTGTATACATTTTCCCTCTGCCGCCAAATCGTTTCCCCTTTTCGCTTTGCCTTTACTTTTTTTTTCCTCCTTTTCTGTTACTTGCGGTAAACGAGAGTTATTCCCATACTCCCCCCTTACAACCCGCCCACCCACACTTTCTCTCTCTCTCTCTCTCTCTCTCTCTCTCTCTCTTTGCAGAGTTCTATTTTCTTCTCCACACGCACTTCAAACGCCGTAAGTTTAGTGAGCCGAGCTGCAAAAGTGTCAAACAACACAACCTCGGCAGCCTCGACTAGACCGCTTATTTCCTCGGTCCTTCACTTCTCTCCAAGCTGGCCAACTTTGCAACTTCTTTCCTTTTTTGCGCTCTCTCTCTCTCACACACTCTTTTTTACTTAACCCTTTCCTCGCTTCCTTTGCCCTCGACCTTTTACCCGACAACAGGTCAGCAGCATTGTCGCTTAGACGACGAGCTGCTCTCGCGCATTTCAAAGTTTTTTGTTTGAGTGGACGATATATAAATATATATACTTGCTCTGTGGCCGCGATATATATTGACTGACGGCTAGGATAGATTGAGAAAAATGATGGCGTCGATATACTTATGATATAAAAAAGTGTGGGAAAAGTTGCGGAAAAGCTTCGTGACGCGATCTATATACTCATCCCTCATTTTTTCTTATATCCACTTTCTACCAAATGAGCTTATGCTCAGAAAATGTAAATGCAAAAGGATGAGCCGCTAAGGAGCAAAATGCTGGGCGTTTAAATCGACAGGACTCTTTGGTTATATCAAAGATATCAACTATATTTGATATATATACCTGTATGTATAAGACTTGTTGGCCTTTTGCCATTATTCAGTTTCTTTTTTCCTCTTGAAAACATGACTGATCGTTAAATTTAGTTTTATACATGGATGAAATCTCAAGTAGCCGAAGTTCATCGATTTATGTGGTTAAGTTAACAAACTTTTAACAGATTATAGATCATTTTTTTCTAATATCTTTCTAATGCTGGAGTACAATGTTTCGTATTTTAAAATGCTTACTTTGCGAATGCGATTTTGGTCCTTAATAGCTATACCGTAAAATGGGGCTACTTTGAACACCACCTTGTAACAGCTGTAGAAATTTTTCTTTTCAACGTACAAATTTGAAAAAAATACCATAAGGTAGAGGGCGCTGAGCTCTAAAGGATAAGCCAAAACAACTTTTTATTCCTTCTAATTAAGCCACCGCAATTAAATAAAGAAGGTTAAAAAGTGTTCAAAGTAGCTCCATTTTACGGTAATTGACTGAGCCTTAAATTAAAATTATAAGTTTAAATTTAATTCAAAGCAAAATTTCTTCTTATTTTTGAAATAATATGTAAAGCTTTTAATTTTTTTTCAAATTCCTAGATTTAATTCTAATCAAAAATTATTTTATTTTGTTCTATCTAAGATGTTACTTATGCACAATCTACAAAAGTAATATCCATTAAATCTTTAATCTGAATTTATTCAAGAGCCAAATTAATTTTAATTTAAAATTGTTATTTTTACGATAAAATTTTATAAAAAAATAATTTTTTTTTTCATTTTATCAATCGATTAGTTTAAAAGCCAATTCTACCTTACATAGGTTTTTTGAGTTGGCAATTCCATTCGCGCGCTACCTAATTTATATTAGAAGAATACTGCAATAATTTTTTTAAATAATCTGATAACTCCACTTTACAGAAAGTAAATACTTTATATTATGGGTTATTATTATGGAATTTAAAATTAAAAAACAAAATTAAAAATAGACGTCAAACTTAATAGAATATTAAATTGTATTAATGAAGTTAATTTTAAATCAATATTAATTTACTCTTTGAATGTTACCGTGAAAGAGGCTCTCTTTAAACTGTACCATTTTTTATTTTATTTTTATCTAGTATTAAAGCTAAACTTTTAAATAGAGGAAGTGACCGTGAAAGAAAGCACTAAGCACTTTTCATTTATAATCGTTTCAGGACGCGTCATTTAATAAATTTTTTTGGTTCATCAGTATTGATGAAAATAATATGATCGTTACGTTAATCTAATATTTTTAAATCTAATATTAAATTGATGAAAATGTGAGAAAAATCAAAAATGTGTACTTTTTGCTTTAATAATCTGATATGAAATTAGACAATATCAAGGTGCGATACGCAACCCTTTTTATTTTAGACACTAACAATCACACATTGCATTACATGTTCGACACCAATAAAGTCTGTTCTATTCATTTTCGAGACATTTAAGATTGAATTTTAAGTAGGCGCGACGCATAAAGATTATACTCATTTTAATGCAAGGAATTAATTTATTTGTAGTATATTTGCTTATTGAAGATTAAACTTTCATTGTATGGTTATTCAAAGAATTATCACTTTCGACTCACATCAAGTACTTAATAAAATCGTACTATTCCATCATTTATAAGGAATTTTATTATTTACAAAATTATGAAGATTTCATCAAGAGCTTGCACAATTTAAGTATTTTTTAAAAACAATACATTATTTTTCTTATCTTTTTTTTTTTTGAAGGCTAGCATATCTCGTGAATTTTTATAAAAAGTTTCAAATGCCATTTTGTATTTTAAGTAAAGCATACTTTTGGCGTACATTGCTTTGTAGCAAAATTTTATAAAGTCTGCTACGCTCATCTTAAGAATGCTTTGAAACATGCTATTCTTTTTATAAAATAATTCTTCAGTTGGGCTAATAATAAAAATAATAATAATAAATAATTTCATTCTGTCTTGTACCACAATTCACAATTATTTACATTGATTACAGTTTCATTGTTAAATAGTACTAAATAAGAAAACCGCTGCCAAGTATTTGGCAGAAAGCTTCCTCAAATAATAATAATAATAATATATTACTTATTTATTTTGTAAAAATTATTTTTTTTTTATAAAAATAACAAAAAATAATAATCCGTTAAAGCCCAAAATTTATA
>JAPYZE010005144.1:0-18942 GCA_030522805.1 Leptomastidea abnormis | reverse complement strand
ATTGATATACTTACTAAAAATCACACATGATGAACTTATTCACAAAATTAAAGGTAAGTTCAATGCTGTTGTGGAATACATGAAACAGATTAAAATCGACGTGACTTTAAGGCTGTAATTAATGTATAAAGTCTCATTTGAAAGAGAAGTTCATTGTCTATTCTTACATTTATAATTCAAACTTGTCTTAAATAGTGATGTAATTTATGACATTGAATGTTAAAAATAAGAAAATTAAAATCTTAAAAAATTTTTTTAATCTCATTGTTTGTGTGTATTTTTTCATCATTATCTTAAAAATCAAAAATAAAATGAGTATTTTCCTTTGGAAAAATGAAGGACAAAAACATTAATTTTTTTATAAATGTATGTGAGCACATACATGTGTAATTTTTGTAATTGCAATTCATATTAATAACTATTAAATTTTTTTTATGATAAATATTGACATTGCCGTAATTTAACATGCGATTCATAATTTAGATTGTAGTGTTTGTTAATTTTAAAATGATCCTTCATTTTCCTGTCATAATGGAAATACGTTATGCGGAAACGCCACAGATATATTTTGCAATGTAGTGCAATTTTTGTTTAAAAACGAGCTTAAATTTATTTAACATAAATAACAAACACTTTAAACTATTTTTAATAATTGTTTTTTAAAACTCATTTTATATTGCATCTAAAGATTCAAATTCATAAAGTGAAATGAATTTAATAAAAGTATATATATAATCCAAATAAACCGACTATCATGAAAGTCTTGAATGAAATATTTGTTTATCTGTTTTTGTGTGTATTTGTGTATTATTTACCTGCTATGCATGTATATGCGTGTGAGCATATGTGTGCATGTTAAAGGTAAAAAATTCGGTATGCTCTTGCATACGAATATTACGCAAAGTATGTATATATGTAACGAATTTTTATTATGAAAATCCTAAAAGTTACTAAAAATACTACAAAAAAACTTATAAAATTAAAAATATTAGTAAGCGCTTGTAAAGATATATATATATATATATATATATAACGTAATATTGACATAAACTTATAATCAAATGTCAAAAAATCTTATAAAAATAAATTAAAGGGGTAACAAAATGTTATCTTCCTTGAATTACAATATTTTTACTAGAAAGTAATTTTTTAAATTAAAGTTTTTTCCAAATTGAGTGAAAAATGAAATTGTACACATACCATATACTTAGCATTCAATGACTTAAGCTTGAAATCCAATGATTTTTTTTAAGTTATAAATACGCAATTAATTTCCTTATAAAATAAAAATTTCTAAGATGTCTATTTGATGAATTTACATGAAATTTGCTGTCTAAGTAAATCAATAAATGTATATAATGAACAAATAATAGATTTAAGTGAAATTCTGATAAAAGTTTGCTAGCTTATTTATTAATACCAACGTTTAATTTTCTTTTCATTTACTACGCGATCAGGTGTTTTTTAGTTTATTAATTTACAAAATAAAATTAAAATTTTTTTAAATCATATATATTTAGTCAATTAGCAATCAAAATCAATTGATAATGATATTAAACGTTTTTCACGTTTACGTATTCAGATTTTTATTGTACTAAAAAATTTAGTTCTTTGTCAATGATTTTATATTTTCGATGCATTTCATTCACATATTAGTTTAAAAATAATTTCTTTTGTATTTGACTTTAAATACTGGCGGTATAAAAATAAGTGACAAAAAACGAATAATGAGGTAAGTTAATAAAAAAAATTTATTTTAGAAATAAAACTGGAAAATAAAATTACACGAAGATAGTTATATGTAAAACATTGTACAAATTACAAGTATGAAAAAATAATTGAATTTATTTAATGGATAAATTAATTATTATATACCTAACTTGCATCGGGTTTCCAATTTAATAATTTCAAAAAATCATCTTCCATGTATCTAATTTGGGTGTTTGCTTCAAGATATACCTAAAGAATTAAATTAATGACTTGACGACTGAAATCTTGTAATTAAAAGATTTAAGTAAATAAATAAGAAATAAAAAAAAAAAAACAATGTTTACCAACTTTTTGTTTTTTCAAATTATCTACAAGTTGCGTTTGTTTTTTAAAAGCTTGAAATATATCTGACCGTTGTTTTTCGGCTGTTTTCAAAGCCACCCTTTTCTCTTCTTGAATTTTTCTCACTTGCTCTCTCAATTCCTAAAATTTAACATTTTTTGCAAAATAAAAAAATATCAAAAAAAAAAAAAATCTGTGTATTTATACCTTTCCTTCAGCTTGGCATATTTTTAAAGACGATCGTAATTTTTCATTTTCTTCTAAGCTTCTGCTAAGCCTAATTTCGCAATTTGACGATAGCTGAGTAAACGATTTAACATCCTTCCTCACAGTTTCGATATCCTACAAGATAAGAGTTTTAATTTTCATCAAAAATTAAGCCTGAAAATTAAATTGCTGTATTTGCTGAAAAGCTATTTGATAGTATTACTTTTTTTAAAGACATAATTTCTGCATTTTGCATATGAATTTTAGACTGTAATTCCGCGTTGGAAATTTGAGCTTTAGTTATTACGTCTTTTTGCGAGCAAAGCTGACTCTGATGAATATCCCGCTGTTCTTCGAGTTTTTTAATCTTCATCTCTAATTCACGACAATATTCATTCTGAAAATAGTTTTTTTTTCAAAATATTTTAATTTAAATAATTATAATTGATAAATAGTAGGCATCAACTTAAATCAATTTACCTTTTTTCTCAATTCGCACTGAATCGTTTTTATGTCAGTTTGAAGTTTAACAACCTCTGCTTTTAAAAAACGAATGATCGTTTTATTAGTCGTGTTAATTTTTTCGTCAAGCTCATCACTTTCCCTAAAATTTAATTTATATACTAAAAATAAAAGAACTACTTTATAAATTTAAACGTAATCAATATAACATTACCTGTCTTGGCTATTTTCATTTTTTGCCAAACATTCGGATGATTTATTGTTATTTCTAGTATTTGATTTCCCATCGTTTTCCAAATGATTTTCTTTTCCTAATAAAACGTAAGAGGCACTTTTAATTGGCTTCTGGATAACATCTTCTTGACTGCTTATTACAGAGTCAATGTCGACCATTAAACTTTTAACTTTTTCTTCGATCACTTTATTTAGCTCGAAAAAATCGTTTTCATTATGTGCGGATAGAATTAAATTTGATATTGACATGATAAATATCGTTTTAGTCTTTTCTCGCGCAATAAAAAAAAAAAAAATAATAATTAACAATTCAATCACTGCTTCTTTATTATAATCGACGTATACGTCTAAAATAATAGAGCAGAATATAACTGTTATCTCAAAAAAATTTGTTAAACAAGCATTTTCAAGCTCGTGGTTAACAATTATAACGTATGAGTTACATACGAATTTTTATACTACATCGTGCAACAACTCACAGAGACCGTTGCTAAGATATATACACACAATAATATACAAAAATGCATATATATAGTGTGCACAAGGTACTGCCCAACCCCCAATACCAATCTTGTGATACAAACAAGGGTTTAAAATATCAATATTTTGATATTAATGCACGAGTTGAATTTTCAATAACATCCATTGAATTTTTGATTGTAAAATCTTGTTAACCTTTTTGGTTGAAAATTAATTAATTTTGAATGCGTTAATAATTATTTGTTATTATTTATCTCATTTCATGACATATATTCAAACAATTTTAAATTTACATTTTTTTAGGTATATCTGGGATTATGTGTTTTTAAAAACAAGGATAATTAAAAAAAAAATGTAACAATTAAAAGTTGCTAAGCAGGACAAAAGAAGAACTTGTACACCTGATAAATCGATTTCATCCAGATATATTTATATTTAACGTTTTTTTTTTCTATGATATGATTCAATTAACAAACGCAATTATCCTGAAAACAAAGGAGGAAAACTTGTACATTCGAAGGGCAAACAAAAAAAAAAAATGGTGTATGGAAAAATCGATTAGTTAAGAAAAGAGCGAATTATCGAGCATCCGGTTTACTTCGTACTTTATCATCGCTATGCGTGATACATTTTAACTTATTTTTCTTCTTTTTTTTTTCTTTTTGTTTTTTTTTTCATATACAACTATATACACTTCTGACAGATTCGTCGACCTTAATTTAAATATCTAGTAACAGGTGCTGTATATGTATATACTTAATATACCTTGAACAATGATACGACTGAGCTGCTTCGTATAGTTGTTCGCGGTATTTATAAAATGGGAATCCGGCTGCGGTTATAGCGCACTTTATAAGGGATATTGAGTTACGAGTCGTTATATAGTTGAAATAAGCTTGAAATTAAAAGCCTAATAAAATGGCTATTGACTGCTTAGCCTTTTGGCAAAAGCTCATTGTAATTGGGATAGTTTGTGCTTGTCTGCAAAATATAGACGCAGTTTTAGCTGGTAATAAAACACAATTAGCATATTTAAATTATTTAAAATTTTTTAACAAAAAAAGAAAAAAATAAGTTATATCTTATATCTAATTATATTACTTTACAATTTAATGATAAAAGAAAACCATGAAGAACCAAAAATTGTCGGGGGTGAAACTGCAAAGGAAGGTCAATTTCCCTATCAGGTATCTCTTCGACTAAACAATCGGCATTTTTGCGGAGGATCGATCTTGAACAAGCGTTGGATACTAACAGCTGCACATTGCCTTTCCGGGTAAGATTATGTATAATTCAAGATCCTAATTTTGCGAGAAAAAGAAAAAAATATTTATTTCCTATCTCAATAATTTATTAAAATTTAAAAAAATATTTGCTTGTGCTTTTTTCATTATTAATATATAAAATAAAATTTCTTTGAAGATATTTTTCGATTCCCAGATTTAACGACACCGCTATTACGGCGGTTGCTGGGACGAATTATTTAGACAAAGGTGGCGTGAATTATACGTCGAAGCATATCGTTAGCCATCCGATGTACAGCTCGTTGCTGATTAGAAACGACATTGGATTGATACAGGTAGCCAAGGATATTGAATTCAATGATAAAGTACAGCCGGTTAAGCTTCCTTCCGAGGACTTTGACAAGGCTGATTATCCTGCTACGCTCTCTGGATGGGGTACCACTACGGTATATTATTTTTTTTTTGTATTATCCGTCATTTAATTATATCCGTCAGAAATTAAGTGAACGTAAATTTAAATTATATAGAACGTTCATCAAAAAAATTAAAATAAATCTACAAAAATATAGTTTTAAAATACACGATGTGAATTTTATATAGTATCCAGGAAAGCCTCCAAACGAGCTTCAATTCATCCAACTCAACGTAATCGATCAGAGCGATTGTCAAAACACAAGTTTTCGCGTGACTAGTAAAAATATTTGCACACTGACGAAGAAGGGTGAAGGCGCATGTCACGTAAGGATCAAATAAATATACATTTTAATCTTCCTTAAATATACATATATGTTTACTTGCTGATAATCGATATTTGATAGCTTAAAAATAGGAAAATGTAAAAATTTTTATATATTACAATTTTTTATTTTATCAGGGTGATTCGGGTGGTCCACTTGTAGCGGATAACGAACAGATCGGGGTAGTTTCCTGGGGAACTCCATGTGCCAAAGGAAGACCGGATGTTTTTACGCGTGTCTACAGCTACGTCGACTGGATTAAAAAACATATCGATAAGGAAGATTAAGGAAATTTACAATGTATATTATCAGTATATCAATATTATAATCCGTTCTTTAAATATTTTTTATTTAATAATAAATATACGTTATATATAATTATATTTAATCATTAAAAAAAAACAATTAAGATTAATATTATTAAACAAAATAATGTATAATGTGCTATATATTTGAATGGAAATAAAAATCAGAGAAAAAATAAAAGTTAAGTTGAAAGAAATATTATAGTAAAACGCGAGTTATTTGATTCCTTGGAGTTTAAATTTCATATATCTTAATAAACTTGACATGATTAAAGGTCTTAAATTGTTAATAAGACTTGTAAAAGTGTGTATGTATCTGGATATCATAGGTAAGCCGCAATAAAATTGCAATGCACTTGACAGATATATGTACCTAATATTATAAGCTTATAAATTATATTATTCAAGATAAAATTCACATTTTATATTATTTCAATGTATGATAAGTGGAAAGAAAAAAATAATTATAATATTTTTATTCGTAAATACATAGAATTTTTATGAATGTACGTTTTCAAGACGATAACGGATACACTACAGTAAAGTACATTATAATGCATATGACGAAATGATAATATATTCGTGATCATCGATATTATTATATACGCTTATATGCGATTGTTACTAAATAACATGCTTACTTGATTGAGTTGGGTATGATTTGCAGGCATTGAGCGCATCTTACTTATCTCTAGTAAAAAGAAAAAGAAAGTATCGTTTATCGATTTTAACTTGACAATTGACAAATGTTTGGCAATAGTCGCGTTGAGAGAGTGCAGGTGTGTAAGAGAGCTCGATTTTCTACTTATTATATTTTTTTTCTTTTAAAAAACCAGAACAAAAAAAGGCATAAATGCCAAGCTTTTTAGCTGCTGATTCAGTGCATATATAGTATATATATATATATATATAGACTCATCGTTCCTGCAACAGCCGATATATCATGTATCGTCTTATTCAGCTAAAAATTTTGATTTTACTTTGCGTCATATCAAGTTTGGAACTTTATTCTTCCGGCCTCTTGTCATCGAGTTTTGGTTCTTCATTATCCAGCTCCAATTCACTTCTCATAGGTAATTTAAAAAGACTATTTTTTTTTAAAAAATTACAAAATAATTAACGGTATGTTTTTCTTTAATTCCAAGGAGGCGGCGGAGATGACGTCAGTCGAATCAGCGGCAGGGTAGTTGGCGCAAACGAAGTAGCAGAGGAGTGCGCCTACCCTTACCAAGTCTCATTACGAATAGGCGGTGCGCACAAGTGCGGGGGTTCGCTTTTAAATCGTCGCTGGTTGTTAACCGCCGCGCACTGCCTCCTCAAATACAAACTCCAAGATTTCATAATAGTCCTGGGTAGCAACAGCCTGATAAACGGTGGCATCGCGTTTCGCGCTCAGGAGGCCCGTCTACACCCGGATTACGTACCACCCGAGCACCATCACGATCTCGCACTGGTCAAGCTCGAGCAGCTGGTCACCTACAGTCGCGCAATAGCACCGGTTCGCCTGCCCGGCGAAAATCTCGAGCCGGAGTACTTGGTGCTGACCAGCTGGCCTTCCGATCCGGATAACGAGCTCGCGAGTTCGAATGATCGACTTGGTCTTGATTATCCGTATCTTCTTAGAGTCGCGCGACTACCGACTCTCGCTCTGAACAAGTGCCAGGAAATATTTCCAAGCGTCTCTCAATCGAACCTGTGTACACTTAGTCAAGTACCCGCTCAGGGTCTCTGCTACGTGAGTAAATTTCTTTTTTTTACTTTGAGAATAAAGGTGTACCTATATCTAAGTTTTTGTTTTCTAAGAGAATTTTAATTTTCGTTTACTGTATAATTATACGATATATGTCCGCGCAGGGAGATGCCGGAAGTCCTCTAGTCACGTCTGACGGAATTCAAATAGCACTTGGATCTTGGGGATCGCCTTGTGGCCTTGGATATCCAGATGTACACGTTCGAGTTTATACTCACGTCGATTGGATTCGAGCAATGATTCAGCTTGACGATTAAAATATTCTTTTGATTATAATTTGACGTACCATTATATCTCTATACCTTTTATTACGTATTATAATTAATAGTATTGTCATTGCAAATTTATATTCATGTATTATTAATAAAAAAAAAAATACCTCACTATTACACATATACAAATTACAATAAAATAATGGATATGAAATATATTGAAGAAAAAATCGAATAAAACCAAAAATTAAAATAATCATAATTCCAATAAGTTGAGCGCGTACGCGATAAAATGTGCCAATATAGATATATAGGTATAGCACAAAGAGTGCAATAATCTTTGTATATGTATACCTATAGATATATCCGTTACCTTATAGGTATAAGCAATAACTCAATAGTATATCTAATATAACGATACGAGAGAGTGAGCGATGCGATACATCAACACGTATAATAATGAATTGGGTGTTGCGTTACTAAAAATTCAATCAAATGTGTACATACATAAAGTTATAGTGACTAAGCTTTCTAATTGTTATTCTCGCATTTGACAATACACCTATATACAAAGAGTTGATAATTTATTGCGAGAACGCAAATCTTTATAAATTAAAAGAAAAAAAAACAAGTCGTAAGTAAATAGTAAAAATAAAAAAAATAAAAAAAAGTTTAACTCAAAAGAAAGAGTTTATGATCGCGTGAACACATATAGGTATATGTAAGCAGAAAAATGCAGTACATATATGTGTATATATAATGCGCAGGTGTTCTCGCTTGCTGCAGCAGTAGATATAAGCAGTCCTATATATACATATATATAATAATATATCGGAGCAGTGCAGCAGCAGCGGCAGCAACTACTAGGCGCCGGCGTCGATCGATAGCAGCAGTGGCACTGGCAGTAGTCGTAGCGGGAGCAACCCCGCGATAGCATTTCGTATAAGTATAAGAAAGAACGAACAAGTATATATAAAAGAGTCGCGCTCTTAAATTCTATGTGTAGGGATGTATCAGTAGTTCACGCTGTATATATGCGCAGCTCTCGGACATCGCGCGTCGTCGTCGTCGTCGTCGTCGTCGTCAACGGGGGAGTTTAATTAACACGCATCCCTCGCAGATATTATTATACGCGAAAATGTCAAATTGGAAGGCTAACAACTCTCCGCCTGCCGTTGTCGGCAAGTAAGTATATTTATACAGTCGGGAGGCTCGGAGTCGTGTATAAGTCTCTGTATATAACATAAACAAATAAGACATACGCTACAGAGACATAATAAACAAATCGAGGTGATATTTGTGTACGTACACATCAAAGCCATCAAAGGTGTTCACCATACACACGGACACAGTACACGCACACAGGCAAGATAGGATAGTAGGGCAGCTGGTAGGATAGAGCTGTGTGCTGCTGCTGGCTTGCCAGTCATGCTCCAGCAATTCGGCCCAGCGAGAGCAGCAGCTGTGACCCGGTGCCGCCGTCCGCCCCGCGCTCCGCCTCGTCCACCCCGACCACCCCAGCCTTCCTCCTCGTCGTCGTCGTCGTTTTTATCGTCATCGTCAACGCATCCCCTACTTGACAGCAGCATCATCCGCAGCTCTATCATTCAACTGATCCAACTGCACGGATGGCCCAGATAAGCTGCTGAGCCAGTGTCAATTATTTCATCATCATTATATCAACATTATCATCAACATCATCATCATCATCATCATCATCCATCATCATCATCATCATCATCATCATCATCATCATTAACAATCAGCATATCAAACGGATCATTTTCTCGATCCAGTTTCAAACTGTGCGCGACACTTGATTAATTACCAGTTTCTTCATGAGCTGCTGTCCTTTTATGTAAGTCAATTTCTCTCTTTCTCTCTTTTTTATTTTTTTAATTAAAAATTTTCAAATTTTACTTCTCTCAATAAGTCTAACGCTAACACGCAATCATCCATTTTCCAACTTCCTATATCCAAAAATCCTTCGAGTATGGCTAAGCACTATTTTTATCTTCATCATGGAGAGGAGACGTACCTACATACATTCATATTTATATATGTATGTACATACATATTTTCTCTACATGTGTATGTATATGTTATGGGTACACCTACCAACATCTTATACATGCGCAATGCGACGCGCACATGTTTGTAATTTTAAGGAAAATCATGATATGCCGCCTATTTATAGAGTTCAGATATTTAATTTGTCTAATTGAAATCGGTTGGAAAATATAATATACGCCTCTTTTCTTAGTATTCATATTCCTAGCTAGGGGTCAGAAGTAAACAAGAACAGCTCAATTTTTCGAACAGCGAAAAGGCTTCATTCTTAATTCTCCTGTTAAGTTATTTATAGGCTTTCGCCGTACACCGTCTATTTTAGATCCTCCTATATCTTTCTCTCTCTCTCTCTCTCTCGTCGTTAACTTGTGTGTGTGTGTGACATTATTTTAGGTAGGTAATAGTCCTTTATTTGTTTTGTTTTACAATCTAATAAAATTTTTAGATGAATCATTATTTTACGTGATTTTTATTAAAAACAAAGTTATAACTGAGAACAAATAAAATTAAAAAAAAAAAATAATAATATAATTATAATTTCTAAGTTTTAAAAAAAAAGGAAATTGAAAATCTGAATCAACAAAATAAAGTGTAAGATAAAATTAAATCTAAAATAGATAAATGCCCATTAAGTAATAAGAGAATTAGATTAAAAGTTTTAAGAGAATGCATCATCAACGATAAGTGCCGATTAGTTGCACTCATAGGTATATGCATTAGTATAAAAAAGCATTAGCTCGGTGTAGCTGTGTGACAAATAGGTAGAAATAGTAGGTATATATAAGAAGCGGAGCATCAACAACATAATATATAAGATCGCAAAGTATAATATAAAACGAGTACATATGCATTTGTATATAAGCACTTACCTATTAATTGCGGTGTACCAATACATGCAAAGAAAGAAGCTTTTACGTATAGAGTTCGCGTGTTATGAATCGCTATTGCTCCAGTTGAGGGACTGTTTAGTGTGCAGGGTGAATAAGCGCGAGGCACGTTATTATGCTTAACTGCAATAATCCTCATATTACTATATTGCTTTACTCAAGCAACACACGGCTATTTAAGCTCATATTATATTATATAGCCCATACTAGAACATAAATGTATCACTTTCTATATATAATAAGTAATAATATAAGAAGCGCAAACTGCTGCTGCTGCTGTTGCGGGGCCTATATAAATGCAGCTGCTGTTCCTATACTGAGCAGCTGAGCCATCGACTGCATTGCCGTTGAGCTGAAAGCTGCAAATACATCTGAAACATAAGCTAAGTCGTCGACAGACTGCTGTTGGACTGAGAATAAGGTAGAGGATACGAGAAGCAAGACGTATAAGAAAGGACGAAAGAGAGGGTGTCAAGTAAGCGAGACGTGCGCGCGAATTTAATACGCGCGCCCCGCGAGTCGCGACTCGACTCCTCGCTCGCTCGCTCGCTGCATATGTTATATTATGCTGCACTTGCCTCCTGCCTTCCCCCTCGACTCCTCATCGCTTTACCGCCACCGGCAACTTGGAACTCGCGTATTCTTTTTTGTACACACACACATACATATATATATATACACCTATATACTTACTCTTTTCAGCGCCGGAGCTTCGGAGTTCTTGGAGTAGGTGTAGAGAGAGTGCGCATCTTATACTTGCGTACAATTCTACTTCATGGTTGTGTTATATGTATACTTATACCTCTATATGTTATATCTATTAGAATACCTATATAGATATACCGTAGGTATACATACGCACAACGCACATATGCGTCTATGGATATAGTCAGTTTCTTCCCGCCTCCCGCGCAGTACGCCGCATATCTATATGCAACGCGTGCATTTACCTGCGTTACTCCACGTACACCTACCTCCTACTACACGGACGGGGGGAGGGGGGAGGACGGCTCTCTCTCTCTCTCTACTCGTCTTTCTTCGTTATAGTATAATGCAAGCAGCAGGCTACAGCCTGTAGCAACTGTCAGGAGCTAAGCTCTCGCTCCCCTGCGTATAGTGCAGCGCACACTGCACTGCACTGCAGCAGCAGTAGTCTGTTCAGTGCGCTGCCTTGCAACCGACGCGTTCGCTATAACTTACAGAGCGCAGTGGCCGTTTTCGCTCTCCTCTCGCGCGAACTCGTGTGAACCTTGTGTGTCGCGCCGCGTTGTTCGTGCAGTGATCTTATACATATATACCTATATATTTTATATGTATACGAGTATATATACACAAGAGACTCCCCTTCTTGCACTTTGTACACTTGCATATCTCTCTCTCTCTCTCTCTCTCTCTCTCTCTCTCTTTCGGTATATATACATATTAATACATACACACATATATCTGGCTGCTGGCATGCAGCACGCGAGACGCGAGTTCTCGCGCGGAGCTCACCGAGAGCGAGTTATTCCGCCTGTCTCCGGTTTCTACTCTTTCATCTGTGATTACACACCTACAACTTGCATTGCTGTTGCTGCTGCTACTGCAGTCCCGTGTGCATTCTCAAACTATCTAACTACTGGCGAGACTATACTACTGCTCTGATGTCTACTTCTTTGTTTTTTGTCCTCCACCATTAATTCTCTCTCTCTCTCTTTCTTTCTTTCTTTCTCTCTCGAAAGCAATTCTCCATCCCTATATTATCGCCATCGTCGCAACACACTACCACCGCTGCTGCTGTTCGTCATTATTACAAAAGTTAACTTAAGACTCTCTTTACTTACAAGCTGCCTAGATAATACTAATCTTGTTTTACTTTTAATCGTTCTTGCTGTTAATTGGTCAATAATATAAGCTACAAATTGTAACGACTATGTCTGCAATCGAAACAAGCAAGTGCAATACTTATTTCTTGTCCTTGGCATCCTCTCAAAGTCAGACTAAACATTAGCTTTATATCTTTGTTTGAACCCAGAATCTCGTGCTCTGGCAAGGTTTGTCTCAGTTTCAGTTTTCATTTTTATTCTACAACCTTGTCACTTCTTCACCTATAAACTTCCAACTTCAATCCAAGCCAATAAACAATAATACATAGATAGGGTAGTTGCCAATAGTTTTTTCAGTTTCAATTTATATACATTAATTCTCTTCTCTTCCGTTCCTTTTTTTCTTGTTTCTACACCTGATGTTTATCTTTGTTAAAACTATGCCTGCTGTTTCAATTATCTCATACTTTGTAACAAAGTGTTGATTTGCTAATTATTCAGAAACACTCGACACAATGGAAGCATTACGCTTGGCCATACAGTAAGTTTATAGCCCCCAGCTTCTTTTTTTCTCATATTTTATTTTTGTTAAAATATAATTTTTAATACATCACTGCATATAGATTCATAATTTTTGTAATTGAAATTCCAAATTAGAATGTTTTAAAAGAATAAAATCAAATAATATAAAAAGATAAATTTTATGCAACAAAATATTGTCTTAAAGTTTGCATAAAATAATTCAACAAATAAATATATAGGATTAATATATTCTGAAACAAATAGAATGTAGAAAAGTTAACAAAATTTTCTTTCTTGTTGCAGGACTCGGTTGGGGGAGAGGATGGTCAGCATGAGCTCAATGCTTGTGGAAACAGTAAGCATCAATTATGAAGACTTTAATGAGAGTTTTTTAACTTGTGGTACCTGTCTTTGTGTATACGATGGAAGTGAACATACCCCAAAGTTATTGCCCTGCTCTCATACTGTAAGTAACATGAAAATGACACTGTTGCATTTAAACACAATTTATACTGATTTGACATCATTCAATTTATATTGTATTTGATACTTGTATAAGCATTATAATTTAAATTTTTTATTGTTTAGGTTTGCTTACACTGCCTCACTAGAATTGCAGCTTCACAAACTCGTGAAGCTGGTGCATTTCGCTGTCCAATTTGTAGAGAATTGATTACTATACCAAGAGGTGGAGTTCCAGCTTTACCACCTAGCTTTCTTGTCAATCAATTATTAGATTTAATGTCAAGACAGCGTAGAGAGGTAAAAATATTTATAAATTTTATTAAAATGCATGATTGCACAAAATAAAATTATTTTTGATAAAATGATTTATATTTGGTTTCCAGGTTGTTCCAAAATGTTCAGTGCACATAAATCAAGAGTTACTGTTTTGTGAAACTTGCGATACAGTATTTTGTTCAAATTGTACGGGAGGGACTCATGCTGGCACATCACCTGGTTGTGCTGAACATACTATTATACCATTTAGTATAGCTATAAAACGCATGTCAGAAATATTATTGTATAAGGCAAATGAGTGTATTTCAAAGGTAACTTTCATAAAATGATAAAAAAAAATATTCAAATTATTATGTTCCATAATTAGCATAAAAAATTTTAATGTTAACATAATGTCATTATAGTTAACTCAGGCACAAGAATCTGTCAGTGCAGAACTTCAAAGATTAGATGTTGCTAAACAAAAGTGTTTAGAAACAGTTAATGCTGAATTTGATAATATTATTGCTAAAGTAGAAAGGCGAAAAGTCGAATTGCATGCTGCTGTTAATGCTGCTGCTAGAGATAAAAAACATGTCCTAGAAGAACAACATGCCTTAATAGAAACAGAAAAAAATAAAGTTGAACGTGAATGTGAAGGATTACAATATCAGGTAATTTTCTAAACATTTAAATTAATTTATAACAAATAAATTTATACTTCAAATTTTTAATTGTTATTTTGTACATTTTAAGGTTGAAGTAAGAAATATCACCCAAAGAATTGGCAGCTTATCAGATCAATTAGATGCGGCAGTTGCTCTCAGTGAACCTAGAGAAAATGCTTTTATTACCTCAGAATTCAGTCACAATGATGCTCTTGAAAGTTTAGAACAAGCACTTAATGTTTTTGGAAGAATTAGATCTAGCACCACATTACCAGGTAAAAATTCATTTGCATAAATATTATGTAAAGTTACACGATTAAAATCTCATTCTTATATGTACGTGTATGCTTTTAGGTTTATGTCGAGCGAAATTAAAAGATACTGCTGTTGTAAAATTGCAAAGTGTTGTGTTAGTAGATACTGTTGATTACCATGGACATCCTAGAAATGCAGGCGGTGATCCGATTGCAGCAGAACTAACTCTTGCAAACGTCAATCAATCGCATGATTCAAATACTTTAGAAGCAGAAGTAAAAGATCTTGAAAATGGCACCTATGAAATTAGGTTTAGACCAACTGCAGCTGGTCGTTATGCCTTAAGAATATCTGTTTTTGAAAGACCTATCAAAGACTATCCTTTATTCTTTGATGTCACGGAACATAATGAACCAGTAAAAGTATATGGTCATAGAGGCACTGGAAAAGACGAATTTAATCAACCAGTTGCTGTAGCCATAGATGATAATGGAACAGTTTACATTGTAGACACTGGAAATTCTCGAATAAAGGTCAGTAATACTTTTATTAAATGGTATTTGCAAAAAAATTAATTTTTATAATTAAATTTAAAAAAGTTTGTATCATAAATATTTAATTTTTTAGGTGCTCAATGATAATTTAGAATTTCAAAGACATATTACCAATGATAGTCTAGAAGGCCGAAGTTGTACAGGTATCGCAATTTCTGAACAAGGTTTGGTAATTGTAAATTGGAGAACAAAAACAATAACAGAAATGACAACTTTTGGTGATACAATTCAATCTTTTTCACACAATACTTTTCAAGTAAATTAAATATCCATATTAAAGTTGAATAAGATTAAAATTATTTAATGTACTGAATTTATTCAATTTTTTTTTTTTTCATTTTTAGGAGCCTATAGACGTTGCAGTAGACAGAAATTATGGTCACATTTTAGTTGCAGACAATGGTCAAAGTTGTGTATTTGTATTTGATTGCAATGGAAAAATACTTTTTCAGGTTAGTAAAAATAATTATTATTTTATGTCTTTAGATAATATACACATTAAAAAAAAAAGAATTATAAAGAAACATAAACTTGTTAAATTTTTAGGTTGGAAAGAAAAACACAATTAAATTGATAATATCTGTTGCTGTTGGCCCTGCTGGAGAGATATTAATTGCTGGTTCTCAAATACAAGTTTTTTCAGCAAAAGGCGATTTTTCTGATGAAATTAATGGCGATGGAAAAAGTAAAAGCACATTTTTAAGTAACATTTTATACTCTTATTAAATATTTAAAATTTTAAATTTTATTATTATTATAAAGGTAAAGGAAGATATGGAGGAATAGCTATAGATAACAAAGGACGTATACTAGCTTCTCATACTGAAAAAGGACGAACAGTTATTCAAATATTAAAACTTGGTGATGGAGTCCTTATGTCAGAAATTGATTCTCATAGTTCAAAATTACGTCGTCCATCAGGAATTGCTGTTTTACCCAATGAACATCTCGTTGTAGTGGATCTAGGTAACGACTGCATTAAAAAATACAGATATTGGTAAATTATTTTCACTCTTATGAGCATAAAATGTTAGTCAATCAGTTAAGGGTATTAGTAAAACTTTTGAAATACCCAAATATTTACTACACATTTGTAAAAATTTATTGTGATTGTATTGATTAATTTTAAATGTAGAATTTTTTAAAGTCGTATAAGCATTGCATACGTTACCTTTTAAAAGTATGTATATAGGCTATGATAATATATTATATCACTGCCCACTTCCATTCTAAAAAAAATACTGAGCAGATGAAAAAGTGCATCACATCAATTAAAGATAACTTAATACTAAAACAACTTGAATATTTTTTAATACAAAACTAAGTAATTGCCTCAACATTTATCTTTTGTAATAAATTTAAATTGTAAATTATTTGACAGTTGTTATAATTGTTTATTAAAAATCGAATAATTAATTTAAATGATATTGAAAACGGAAAAAATTGTCAAGTAAAAAAATTTTTGGCAAAGTACAGGTATCATAATTAAGTATTGTATATAATGCTCAGTATTCAATTGCTAAATTATTTTTATGGAAAAAAAAATATGAGGTGCAACTGCATGTTTTGATTTACAAGAAAACGTGTGTGAAAGATAAGTTTATTTAAATAAACTCTTGAACCTCATTTTGTAAATTATGTATGAAATGCACTAGTCTTAATTGCTAAAAAATGAGTATTTTAAAGTTGCCAGGAAAAAAATTTCATGACTGAAGTACGTGATATGCCATTTCTTAAATCAATTGTAAAGAGTAGCTTAAGTTGTTCAAGGTTTCTTTGTACCAGTCATTATATTCTTATTATCAATAATATTTATAAATAATTTGCAATATTTTCACTTTGATCTATTTGCAAACTGTACAGTATAACTAGAACATCTAGTATTTAAATAGGCAAACGCATGCCATTTTAAGTAATATAACTTGATTAAAAGTAGCGGAAAATTACTTAAGAATAGACATTTTTTTCATTTGCTTTTGTACGTTTAGCGATAAAACATAAATATCTCTATTTAAATTTCCAAATGTATATAATTACAAAGTTTGAGCATTTTCAATACTAGAAAATATCTGAACTTTAATTTACGATTTAAGTTTTTATTCCGTATTTGAAAGAATTTTATCAATTTACAACTTAAAAACAATCTCTTTTATATTCACTGTACATTTGCATTGAAAAAAAAAGTTGCATTTATTAGTCATATTAGTAGTTTATTTAACATTCCTTGCACTTTTTGGTCATAAACTTGAAAATTTTTGTGAGAATATTTTCGCGTTCAAGTTTGAAATATTTTAAAAAATAAGGAACAGCTGCTATAGTGTCATTTACTAATTTTTTGTATACTTAATACGACTTTTAGTGAATTGTGATGATTAACTTTATTTTAGCTTTTATAAGCAGTATCATGACATAAATAAAATAAGAATATGGCCTTGAAGTTATTCAAATTTTTAAGTATTACTTAAAATTTTTGATCATTTACAAACGAATTCTTAAAAAAGCGTTATTCTTTGTGATTTTACATTTGCTACTACATGATTTGAAAGTTTTTGAAAAAATCTGTGTAAGAAACTAACCAATTCTTTAGGTACAACAATTTTTTCTTAGCTTAAAATTTCGACTGATGTCTATTTATTTGATATTATACTATCTTATTTTCTAGTCACTTATATTTGTAATTATTGTTCGACTGTTGTACTCCATTATTATATAAACACACAGAGTGTTGTAAAATAATAAATTACAGTATGTAAATATAATGATAATATATACACTTTGTTTTTAACTTGAAGATATGAAATAAAGTTCCTTAACTAAATTTTTTGTTGTTTTTATTTTAATTCGTTATCATTTACGTATTTTACAATGTATTATTTTTTTTTATCAAATGTGATATAATACTTAAAGTTTTAGCTTATAAAATAAAAATTATAAAATATTATACTTCAACCGTTAATAAAATTGATTTTTTTTTATTATTTATCGATTAAATAATGTATAGGTATTATTGGAATTTATTTTTTCAATTTATCGGGTTTTTAAAATAATTGTTTTGCTAGATTGATAATTCGAAACATTAACGTTGACAAAAAAGCTGCTTTAGCAGCTGGTCTTATACACACAGCAAAGCAATATCAATATAGTTAGCAGAGGTATAGGTAGTCGGCTAGTCGCCGGAGCCGCATGCGTACTTATAGGCATGCGTGTGCGTAAGGATAGTGTGAGAGAGCTTTGCAAAGAAGAAGGAGGGAAAGATGTTGTGAATCGTTAAATGTGAATGAAAGGTGCTGTAACACACACACACTGCTGTTATATAGCTTTCAAGCGCGCGTGAGTATACAGATATATATATATATATATATATATATATATATATATATATATTTATACATATAATATATTGCTCAATTAAGGTATTATAAATGCTCAAGTGTGTGTGTGTGTGTGTGTATGTATGTATAAAAGTGTTAACATAACAAAATATTTTATAAAGTGTGAGCAGAGCAAATTGTGAATTCTCTACTCATAAAGCGGAGCAAGTTTGTGTTACACATACGCAGAATGGCTATATATACCGGCTCAAGGGCCGTAAAGGCTACGGGGAGGATCAAGAGTATATAAGAGGGGATTGGAGCAAAAAATGAGAGAGCTTAAGCTCAGTGCTTAGTTGGTACGACATACACATTATATATATGTGAGTACTTAAGTATATATATATATATATATATATATATATATATATATATATATATATATATATATATATATATACGTATAT
>JAPYZE010005143.1:0-17082 GCA_030522805.1 Leptomastidea abnormis | reverse complement strand
TATATATATATATATATATATATATATATAAGGTCGGTTCATCAAAATATCGATAGAATCAACTGTGTGTGTGCTATAATGGTGAGGTGAGTGAGAAGAGAGAGAGAGAGAGAGAGAGAGAGAGAGACAGAGAGAGAGAGAGAGAGAGAGAGATGCGAAGGTAAAACGGTACGAGTAAGTGAAGAGATAAAAAGAGTGAAAAAGAGAGAGAGAGAGAGATGAAGAGAAAGAGAGAAAAAGATATTCTGATGTGGCGCATTCTCATCGGTGCGAAAAGGCCGAAGATGTATATATAATATACATACACCAGCAACCTCACGCGCATCTCTCTCTTTTCAAACGATCCATTGAGAAATCGCGAGTGTATATAGATACTTATATACACCAACTGCTGTTGATGCTGTTTTGTGCTACATAACGGCACTTCTTCTCGCCATAATTCGATCGTTCGCTGATTCCGGACCGCACGTGGTCGCGAAGAAGGATAGATATAAAAAGAAGATGAAGGAAGGGGGAGGTTAAAGCCAAAATCAGGCCAGATCGCAATCAGGCTCTCTCTCTCGTCATTGTCCGGACGTCGCGGGTTCTCGTACAAAGGGGCTTAAAAGAGGAGAGGATGAGAGAGAGTGAGGTGTGCTTACCACGATGTCTGGGATCCGGCGCTTGATTGACGCGCTGCTTGCTGCTCTCTCTCTCTCTCTCTCTTTCGTGTGTTAGAACAGCTCACCTTTGAAATCTCTGCGGCTGTGTACACGAGGCAGATGTGAAAGAGAGAGAGAGAGAGAAACTGACTGACCCCAAGTGGTGTATATATAGCAACAGCAGAGCAGCAGCAGCAGGAGCACAAGAGTGAAGCTCCGTCGAGCGTAAAGAAATCCCCATTGACGCGTCATCCCACCGAAGAGAGTAGCAGCTCATTCTCGGCAGCTCTCACTATGTGTATATACGAAAAGCTTACGTAAGCCCTACTCTATGTGTATGCCCCTCTCTTGTATTCCCCCCTTGCCTTTCTGCTGCTGATGCATGGAAATGAGTGACGTTTTGCGAAATGTGTAGAGAGAGGTCGAATGAATGCGCGTGAGATAGAAAGACAGACGTAGAAATAAAGAGTTGGACTTGATATATAATAATTTATAGAAAAAAAAAATTTATATATATTGGTGTGGTAGGCATATGAATGTATGCTATAGTAAAAGAGCAGCTGCTAAAACGCTTTTTGCGAAATCGGCTCACCCTTCCGCAAAAAAAAAAGAATCGGTCTGTTGTCGCAATCCGTTACTGTGACTCCCCCCCTTCCCTTCCCCCTATCACTGACATTTTTTTTTCCTTTTCCATCCAGCGGCACTAGTCTTTTGAAATACCCGACATTTACATATATCTGTTCTGTTGCAAATAGAAAAAAAAGAAAAGAAAATAGTAGTATTGCCCATATAGTATATAAGTACGAGTCGTAATATAGTAGTAGTAATAGCGTAACTTGCCAATGATTCACTTGATGAAAATACCCTGAGAGAGAGACTATATAATATGCAGAAGTAATTTTTTTTTTTTTTTTTTTTTTAGATTACCACTTAACAAGTTTTATATGTATTGAAATTCTTGATCTTATGAAATAAAGAGATATTGCACATCGGATTATCTAGTATTCTTTTTTTTTCATACATATAATTTTCAAGGACCACATACGTTATAGATTACATAAAGCTTGAAAATAGACTTGAAATATACTTATAGGGTAGAAAGAAAAAAAAAAGTTAAGCAGTAGGTATAGTATAGAAGAAAAAAAAGGGAAAATCGTCTTATGTATATATTTCGGGTAATCCCTGAAAGAATTTTCTCTTAGTACATAAGCTTCATAATATAGAAAGAAAGAAAGAAAGAAAGAAAGAAAGAAAGCTAAATCCGACAACATCTGCCACATGTCGATTTTTCTTTTTCTTTTTTTTTTTTTTATATTTTCCCTCTTCACTTTTCTTTCCTCCCTAATATCTGACCTATATCATTCTAAAAAAGCTATACGTCAAACTAATAACTAGTTTTGCGTTTACGAGTATAGTATATATAGATAGACACTACTGTCCTAATTCCAGCAATCCCCTTAATATACAGAGTCGAATGCGACATATATCCGCATATAAGTGAAAACTAAACCACTGCTCTGCTGCCGCTGTAAAAGCATCACTCACAAACATAAATAATACCAACTTGGTTTATATGTGTACACATACAGACAGAAGGGGGGAAATGAAAAGGATATACACACGTATGTACAAACATACGTTAGTTCCACTAGCTCGTCGCAATATTTTCCGCTCGCCAACGCGATGCATCAAAAGTTAAGCATCTCCGTGCCCGATAAAACAATCCCTCCTCCTTCTCTCTCACTCCCCCTACATCATCCCCTTTTTCCTCTTTCTCTCTCAGTATATCTCTTATAGTTTCACGGATCTCTAGCGACTAGCAGCTGTTTCCATCATTGTTATTGGCGTGAGCGAACGTTTGCGCTCGCACCACGCATTTTCCCGAGACTAACTCTCTCACTCGATGCAATCTCTCAAAAAGGCACACAAACACACGAGGCATCTCATCCTCAGCTTTATTTATACCCTTGCTGCTGCTTGCTATATATATGCCTCTCACGCGTTACTTCTGTAGCTACTTCTCTCTCTTACTACTCTTATCCTTCCTTTTGCTGCAAAACCTTTTTTCACGGCAATTCCACGCCACGCGCAGGTGAAATGTGACAAGTTGTCGACGCTTTATCTGGAATCCTAGTGCTATATATACGCCAGAGTCGCGGAAACGCGCGAACGACTGCTCTCCTCCTCCTCCTCCTTTTCCTCCTTATTCTATCTCACGCGCGGCGCAGTAGGGCACCAAAAAGAGAAAGAGCATCAGAAAGAGAGAAGATATCGCACAAGGTGCGTCGTCGTATAGTCGTATAGTCGTTGTCGACGACTTGGCGGCAATTCAATGGCCACTTTGCGCCTCCACGGTATATATATATATCCCTCTGTCGAGATATAAACGCGTCCCCCCCATACCCTCTCTATATATACATATACCTCTTTCTACTCGTACGGCAATATAGCAGCAGCAGCAGCAGTCGCGTTTGCCGCTTTGCTGCCGCGTTCGCGCTATATACTCTTTCTATCCCTCTCTCTCGCGAGAAACGGAGGTATAAATCTGCGCGCCACAGGGCCTTTTCCCCTTTCCGAGATCGTCCCCAAGATTATCTCGAGCTGCTGCTATAGCTGGCACAAGTCGCACACTATGTGTGTGTATGTGTGTGTGCTATGTTAGTTTCGCGCGTGTGCGCTCTCGCGTTCATGGCGAGAGAAACTTCGGACTCCGGAATTAGCGTTATGTATGAAAAAAAAAAAAAGAAAAAGAAACAAAGCTTTGACCTGAAGAAATATTTGGTTCGAAAGAAAGAAAGGTTTACGAAATTCACGTGAAAAACAGAAACTCTGTGTGTGAATGGTGGTGTTGGGATTTTTTTTCGTGGTCGCTTTTATCGCGCGTTGGGATCCAATAGGGTGGCTGAAATTATTTCGGCAGCTAAGATAGTTTGGAGGGAGATATTGTCTTTCGAAAGATCTTGCTATACTTTTTTTTGTTGTGAATCTCAGTTTACTTGAGATATGCTAGTTGGAAATCGAAGTCAAATAAATATATATGTATATTATGTATATATCTATCGAGGTGTTTAATGTTATAGCCTCGGGGCTTTTAACGTTATAGCATGTGCTTACTAGAGAGGAAATGGAAAAAGAAGCTTTATGTATTCTGACAGCCACTTTAGCATACACTTCAACGCGTTGGTCCGAACTTTTCTGTTTCTTTTTTTATTTCGGATTACTTTTTTTCCAACTTATCCGGTATGTGCTTTTCTTCAGAAAAAAGCTCTATTTTTTATTTTCTCTAAAAATAACAGTCTGAGCCGTAAGTACAGAGATATTGTATATAGAAAGTAAAAGATCGAAACAAGTGAAGAAAAGAAAAAAGGAAAAAATTAAAATATAGAGAAAGAGAGACTTACCGAGAGTGCCATCGAGGGAAAACGAGTACCTATCGTTTCTCAATGCCCAGGAACACAAATCGCAAGTTGTGAGACCGTCTGTAGGCACTGCCTCTTCGGGTAGATACGGCGGCCTTGGCGGTGGTGGGACAAAACTACTGACAACCGCGAATAAAGAGTCAAGGTCATTGCCAACGCCGGAATAATATAAAACTTCCTCTTCGGGCACGCCCGCGAACCAGTCCATGTCCATGCTAACGCTCGGGCTGACTGGTCCGTTTGTGCTGCTACTGCTGCCACTGCTGCTTGTACTGCTGCTGTTCGGGCTCGTGCTGCTGCTCGTACCGGTAACGCTCACCTGTTTTAACACACAAATGTTAAAATATAATTAATTAATGCTGTTGTTGTTGGTTTTTTGTTTTATGTAATCTTATAACTAATTTTTTTAACATATAAATATTTAATTTATTTACAGGGGTTCACATTGTTTTACAAAATAAGATATTTTAAGCAAATTGTGCCTTTGTGTAAAGAAAAAGGATATTAGGATTTAGCTGTAATAATTTCAACGCATTAATAAGTGATGCCGCTGTATACACTCTAGAAACAAATTATTTTCCAAACTATAATACGCATTGTTCTAAATTTCATTCGTAAAACATCTTAAATCTATAAAATATTTCAAATTAACTTGTTTGTAAACAAGGAAATAAGTGTAATAGCATACGCAAGGCCCATTTTTTCCTAGAAATAAATGTAGGTGAGCATTTTTTCGAAGAAATAATATAGGTCAGTCTCCGCAATAGAAATTGTAAACAAAAACATATGGTGTTTTCTTAGAAAGAATGGAGGTGAGTAAGCATTTTTTTTCCAGGAAACAATATCGGTCAACCCCGGCAAGTCATGCAAAAAAAGTGTAAATAAACAAACTAGCCAGTAGTGTCACTAGTGTCCACTACCTATACGTATTATATAAATGAACACAACATGTAACGCATACATAACTCATCTGTTTTCGTATATATTATGTGGTTATTTCTATAGGGCCTTATTGACTAATGTATATTGCTATGTTCAACCATTGCAAATCAACCGAAATAACGTTGGAATGCATCATGATAACACATTTATATATATATATAGTTAGAGACTATAAGACCCCCGGATGTGCGATCGTATAAATATCAACGCACAGTCACATATATAGATACAAACATGTGAATCCGCATAGATATCGCAAGAGAAAGAGAGTATATGTATCCACAAACCGACGTATATAAAACGCGTTATCAGACAAACGTTACCGGCGTTTGTTTTCCATATAGCTATATAATACGATTTCTAACCAAGACTCTTTCTCTCTCTCATTCCATTTTTTTTTCAGTTTTTTTTTTACTATAGGCTCCGTTCTCTCGACAAGCCACCGCAATGAAGATAGATTGCGCCGTAGTTGTAAATATGGGAATCCCGGATTTACAAGCGGAAAAATGTATATTTCAAGAGACCCGCGGTATAGATAGCCCGGGCATTTACACCCTATACACACATACACATATCTCTCTACTCTCTTTCCTCTCTTGGCTTGCCTTGCCCGTTACAGCAGCAGCAGCAACAGGTCGAAAATGCCGGGATAGAGCGAGAGAGAGAGAGAGAGAGAGAGAGAGAGAACAATGAGGCTGCTTTACTGCTGGCTTGATGAAGATAATGCTCTTGACTATATGGCACCATATATGTTTGTGTGTGTGTATAGTAGATAACGATTTTACTTTATCAGTACGGCAGATGGTTCTAAAAGGATTTTTAGCTTTGGCCGGCTTTTTCTTCTTCTTTTTTTTCTTCTTTCTTTGCACGGCTATTACGACCAAACTTGGAGACCTCGATTTCGATAAAAAGAAAAAAGGAAGGAGGAGAAAAATAAAAAAAAAAAGGTGTAAGGATAAAGTATAGAAAGGGGGATGAGAGATGAGCCTTGAATATATATTTAGGTGTTATTCTTAAAGTGCTGAATATGTGAAACGGATATTACTTGGTTGAATAATGTTCGGGGCACGAAGCATATGTATATATTTGCAATTCTCACTGAATACATTATAGAAAATTGACAGATATGGCGAAATATAAATTTGATACTTTTCGTCGTCGTCGATGAAATTTCACCTAAAATCTACAGTCACACGCACGTATTTCATTTTAATAATTATAATAATAATAATCATAATGATATGCGCGCATTTATAATTATTTTATGTATATAAAGTATTAAATCGTAAATAAAAGAAGGGAGAAAATGTGAGCTGAAAAAAGTCACATTAATAACGCTATTACAAAAACACACACACACACACACACACAAGCATATATCTGACAAATTAATTATTCATTATATAGCACATGGCACTGCATCATATAAACTTTATTTCTATTTTCGGCAGCAGCATCATTAGTATAATAAAATTGAGAAATCAGGGCTTCATACAAACGTAATAAGGGAAAATCCTTTGCAAGTATAGCGTTATTATTACGCATCACACAGAATTGCAACAGCAGCAGCAACAGAAGCTTTAATGAAAACGATGACAGTCGTCATCATCATCATCATCATCATCATCATCTCGTGTGTTCTTTTTCAAGCTTTCTAGCATAAAATACACGTAGAGCTGTAAAGCTCCGCGTAAACTGCATCTACTATCCCCCTTCGTTTATTTTTTATCCTTTTCTTTTCTGATTCAAGTCTTTTATTGCACGATGTAAAACTTTAACGTTGATGCTCCTCGTCAATACGATGCTGCAGCTGCAGATGCTGTATATATTATTGCGCAATATAATCTTTTCCTTTTTATTTATCCCTCCCCTTTAATTAGCCCCTGCTTCTTCTTCAAAGAAAACGCAAGAAAGAAAGAAAGAGAGTTAACGTGTACACACACTTGCATATCCAAATTTCGTCGTTAAAAGCGACGTTAAACAAGCGGCAGCGGTACAGCAAACATAGCATCAGGTAAGGGAAAGAGAGAGAGAGAGAGAGAGAGAGAGAGAGAAACTGCATTAAGAAAACCCCTTTACCCTGATGTGACTGAGAGAGAGAAGGCCCAGCTACTATACGGTCTACCTCGTATGTATACCTTAAGCAAACGTCGGCTAACAGAGACAGAGTGAGTATATATACACACAGCCGCGTGCATGGACCAGACCATACCAACTGATTGCAAGTGAAATTTCGCATAAACACACACACACACAGACACACACATGCATGCATGCATGCATATAAGAACAGGGGAGAGAAAATCGCGCTCATAACGGGTGGCAAGGCCATGAGGTTTGTGCATACGCTTACATATAGAGAGAGAAAGAGAAAGAGTTGCTGCAACGAAATGATGCAGCTGGACGATACATATACTTAGTGTGTGTGTGTGTGTGTGTGTAGTTGTTCTCTCTCTTTCTCTTTGAGAAATACGTGCACCGAATAATATATATCTCGCTTTTCTCGTACTCTCTTTTTGGACAAGCCTGACAGCTCTCAGTCTTTGTGTCCTTGTGTGTTTGCGGGGGGGCTCTCTTTCCCTTTTTTTTTTTTTTTTTTTTTTTTTTTTTTTTTTTTTTTGGAGGGAGGCATATACCGGTTAACGTGGCGCACGTGCTGTGCACACTGCCGTGGCGTTGGTGAACATCGATGACAGCAGTCGAAAATGAGATGCGCTTTCTCATGGTTCTCTTTCGAGAGAGAAAGAGAAAGAGTATGGGAGTTGGATGATCACGCGCGAGTAAGCAAGCAAACGAACGAACGAACGAACGAACGAATGAACCAGCAAGGCTATCGAATATCGGTAGTGTGTGAGCTTCGATGATACTGAAGGGGGAGGGGTAGGAGGCGGATACCCTTTCTTTCTCTCTTTCGCTCTCTCTCTCTCTCTCTCTCTCTCTCTCTCTCTCTCTCTCTCTGTGTGTGTGTATGTAGGTATACTTCGCCCGCGATAGGCATTCGGAGGTGGTTCTTTTGGCTTGAACGAGATGGGGAAGGGGAGGGGGCAAAAAGGGGGTAAAGCTGGAGTAACAGAGAAAGAGCAGTAGGAGTAGCCGCGCATCGTTAAAAGGATTGCTGCTCACTCGCGCGCTCGCCCCGAGAGTGAGCCTATACGCCTGCTCTTTTTCCTCTTCTGTCTCTCTATACCCTAAGAGAAAAAAAGAGAATGAGAGAGAGAGAGAGCTTTGAGGCCCGGGCCGTATATAACGGATAATTGACAGGCGTTCGGCCGCCGGCGTTCGCTTTGCATGGACATTGAATCCGTTCTCTCTCTCTCTCGTTCTCTCTCTCTCGCGCGCAACAGCAAGCAAACGCAAAAGCAAAGCTGTGGTGGTGGTGGTGGCGGCAACAGCTCTTAGCAGTGCAAGCGACGAAAGAGAAAAGAGAGCAGCAGCAGCAACAACCTCCTGTGTACACCCTATACTATATATAAATATATGTATATGTACCACACAGCAGCTCACACTGCATATACGGTAAGGGGAAAACGTAACGTGCGAGGACGACGACGACAACGACGATGCGGGGAGGCTGCTGCTATGTATATATACCAAGAGGGAGAGAAAAGAGAGAGAAAAGAGAGAGAGAGAGAGAGAAAGAATGAAAGAAAGAGATTGCATCGTAAATTCTTCAAGCCCCGCGTATAGTCATTGCTTACTGCTGCTGCTGCTGCTGCTGTTGCACATACACTGTGTGCACCTACTCTTTTGCCGCCTCGTCCGAAAAGGGAAAGAAACTCTTTTGCCGCCACCACACCGACTATGGTATTATAATATATACATACTCTCATCACCACCAGATCGTATTTATAAATCTGTGTGTGTATGTTCGTGTGTGTACCTATATATTGTAATACCGAGGAAGGGCCTTATACACACTGGCCCATTGAAACTAAGGGCAAGAGAAGGAGGATGAAAATAAGAGGGCTTTAGCGAGATCATGGAGATGGGCATATACCTATATGTACTATATGTATACGTAACGACGCGTGTGCGAGCACCCCCCAGAGGTGTCAAGTTCGCTATAAGGCTGCAGTAATCGTGGCTGGACTGGTGGCTTCGGTATATACTTGCCACTTTACTTTGCTATACCTTCTCTTCCTTTCTCTCTTTCGCCTTTTTTTTTCTTGTTTGCTTGAAGCTTTTGGTCCTAAAGAGCATAGCCTTTCAAGCTTCGACTTTAGAACGACGAGTTAAGTTCTCGATACTCTACCGATCACCTTCCAAGCACGTAGCATATACATACACACATGCACAATGTGGTATTGTGATATTGTGATGCCTATACATTCTACTCCTTTTTTTTTTGTTGTTTTTTTTTAGCTGGATACTTTTGTGTATAGTATTCGACGGCTGAATATGAAGCTTACATGCATATGTATATTGGCGCGAGTGTGAAAAAATCTTGTGCAGAAAGAAAAGAAGAAAAAGAAAGAGCGTTCGTCTTATGAAATTTACACGCAAAAGAAAACCATCCCCCTCTATATATTATATTATGCACGATGAATAACCGATTTTTAAACGAGTTGGATATATACTGCTATGCTGCTGCTGCTCACTTTGTTGTGATTATATACTGGGCTGCTTCTGATGTCCGAAGAGTTTCTTATGTGTGTGCATTTTTTTTTTTTTTCATATTGATCTCTCTTGTATGCAACCCGTGTGAAAATAAGGAATCAATATGCGGGGTGATTATGAGGCAAACGCATCTTGGCTTTTCAAAGAGCTTACTGCTGTTGAAACTATGTAATTTTATTCACAAAAGCTTGGAGCTTCGTGATTTCTTTCCATTTTTTTTTTTATTCTATTATTTCTTTTTTAACCTTTTTTTTATTATCAATTGAATAGATGCATAGTTTCTCTATTCTCTACAATATAATATATACTCGTTAAAATATGTTACGTGAAACCTATATTGACGTATTCTTATAGTGTTATACTCGTTTTTTCCTATGCATACAATGCATTATTTTTTATATAATTTTTTTCTGCATAAAACTCATTTACCGTATACCTACACAATACAATATATTTTTAAAATTTATATATAATGTAACCATTAAAATTACATCATTCATATATAATAGAGATCTAAATAAATACCCAATTATTTTTTTTACCCTCTCCAACATCATCATCATCTCCCTGTAGAATAATAAATTCGTTGATCGTAAAGAGACTATCAGGTTCTGACAGCTCTTTGATAGCTAACACGAACGAAAAATTTTCGAGTATATCCTATATAGGTACATATATAGATGTAATATGTTTGACGGCAGGGGCTTATAGTCTGTACACGCTTGTGGCGATAAAAAAAAAAAAAAAAAAAACATGATATACAAGGCCCGAAACAAATTAAAAATCATAGCAGGCTTTTGAGAGCCGCATTCAAATATATTAAAAAAATAAAAAGGTAGCGCAACGAACGAGGAGGCTTCTCTCATCGGAAGACAATAGATCGATCAATTGCCGGACAAAGAGGCGCTGGCAGATCATAAGTTTTAAAAAAAAAGTCGTACATCGTATATATAATATATACCTATATATTCCTTTGACGCTTATACAAACTTGTATACTGACTCAGGACTATCAGAAAAGAAGGAAGAGGAAAAGTAAGGAGTTAGTACCTATATATAGTAGACGAGGAAGGAGGAGAAGGCATCTTTGCTATATAGAGTTGCGGACAAGGAATTCTTGGCAGCGATAGCTGTGCAGAGATAACGAAGAGGGAGGAGGAGGAGGAGGAGGAGGAGGGAAAGATGTATACGCACCAGCTCGACAATGGGAGTTTTCGTCAGGCGCGAGCGATGACGCGACGATGATTCGGCTGTCTTTGACGTTATATTCACGAGTGATGTATATATGTATATGTATGGTAGAGAAAGAGAAGAAGAAGAAGAAGAACGGCAAGAGTGAATGTGCGAAGAGGGTCAGTCAGTTGTGAGGGCTGGAATGAAGAATGAAAGGTTGGTAGAAAGGAGGGGGGGGGGGAGTTTTATACCGTTATCGATTGCTATGGGCCGCCCGGTTGTAATCTGGCGCTCTCTCGCGAGTGCGCGAGATTGATCCGATAAAGACCATGATTTTCGAGAGAGAGGATGCCCGCAGCAGCAAGAGCATCATCAGTGCGACCGCAAAAGAAAAACGGAGCGAATTTTAATCGGAATTCTTTTTCTCTCTGCTTCTTTCAGTAGATGTACTATATGTTATAAGTACGAGTAATCGAAGGAAGGAAAGAGAAGGGTGGGGGGGAGACTAAATTTCACTCGGAAATTTTTATTAACTTTCGCTGATGTCCGCGTAATTGTAGCTGTAATACGTGTCGGAAAGTGGTGCGATGATCGTTTTGGCTTCAAGCAAAAAACACATAATACACCTTAAGGCTATTTCAATTTTAACAACAATAGTTTTTTTATGATAATCAGATATAGCTGTATGTACTTTTTTTTTTTTCATTGAACTGTTGAAAAGAGGATTAAAAGCTGAAGATTCTTTTTTCTTGACTTTTTTTTTTTGAAGAGGGGAAATATTAATATGATTAAGTAATGTGGAAAAGATTTGATCTCTCATTCTCTCTCTCGTGTATCGAATTTCAAACCTTTTTTTTTCTCTGATCCCTTTTTTTTTTTTTAACTCTGGCTTCACATTTCTTTTGAATAGGTTATCCAATCTCAGGATTTTAGCAGCTACGGTGAAAATTTTCTTGTTCAATATATACTATATACTATAACCATATATACATATAGGTACTACATACACTAACTCCTCTCTCACGTAAGTATTAGAGAATCTATACTTAAGCAGCTTAGCAATACATAATAGAGTAGAAACCTCCCCACACAGGATTAACGATTAATCTTTCGATAAATTTTGCTTTCGCATATACAGTAGTATATACATATATACATAGCACACATGATATAGTACATATTACTTGCAGCAGTCAATACGTACTAAACTTATATCGATTTTCTCAAAATTAAAATACCAAGCCTAAAATATAATCGATCGTGGCGTAATCTTCTTTGAAATACACTTGTAATAACCCAAAATTTTATTTGATCTTTTTCCAAAAAATTCTTGAATTGCAAATTAATTTCCAATATCAGACAAATAGGTATAGTAGTAGATTATATATCAGAGCATATATTATATTGGTTTTAAAAATATCCATAAAAAAAAAAAATGTAAAAAGAAAAAAAAGGGGTACAAGTGCGAAGTAATTCTTTCACGTGCGAGTTTCTTTATCATCGCGCTCAGGTCGAGTAGTCTGTATGTATATAGGTATAGGTATATACACCCATAAAGTATATGCCCGAGGGCCCTACACTCGCTCTGGAAGAAGACATTTGCTATCCACATAGCGGCAACGGCGGCCCTAATTAACGAGCTTATCGAGTGGAACGAAGGTATAGGGGAAAGATGATGATGATGATGATGATGATGATGATGATGATGAACTGTGCGCGCAGAACTGCTTTCGTCGGGTGCGCTTATACCTTATATAGTGTATATATATATATAGTAGGTATATATTCACTGCTAAAGATAAGAATCCGCGAAAAATTTATGTATGTATAACATCGTCGTGTCTGTTATATATACATATATATATACATACCTATATATACCAACGGCCAAGCATCCTACACAGTATTACGCTTGCGTGCATCTTTTCTTTGTACTTATATATACTTGGACGTAGGATACATACCGCCTCGGGCGTGAAGTTGGATCGTCGATATACATAGGTGTACATGAAAGAAAGGAAGAGAGAAAATAGGGAGGGAGAGGGAGTGATGCCCAGGTCGTGTTGAGATCGAAAGAGGAACTTTGGTGTACGAAGAGAGAGAGAGAGAGAGAGAGAGAGAGAGAGAGAGAGAGAGAGAGAGAGTAAGGTATGAGGATTGAAGGAAGAAGGTGGAGGAGGAGGAGGAGGAGGAAGCATAGACCGCAAAGATGACGGGGGTATCTACTCTCTCGGGACGCGACGCTTCCGTGAAGCGTATATACTATACCGTACGAGAAAGAGTGAGAGAGAGAGAGAGAGAGAGAGAAGCAGCATAACGTTTACGCATGAGCTGCATTTTCGAAATAATATACCGCTCGTTATCTCTCGTTTCCGTGTTGCTATCTTCTCTTCGAGCGTGAGAGACAAACATCCCTCCCTTCCTCCCTGCCAACCCCTTCCTCACTTTACCATCACTGTATAAACTCTTCTTTTTGACCTCTCTATCATCTCTGACGCTCTCTATCTCTCTTTCTCTCTCTCTCACACACTCTAAAATAAAGTGCAATTAATTAAACTCTCTTGCGCGCAAAGCTTGCGACACGACAACGACGACGACGACCAGACGGTGAAGATTAATTTTTACTTTCGACATATATCTCACTTTATAACATATACACACCGTTGCTCTTGCTAAGCTCAATTGTGGAAAGCTCTTAATAATATTAACAAGATATATATACGTATATAGATATATGTGATACAGGGCTGGAGAGTGAGTTCATGAGATTCTGATATATAATTATTATCATATAACACATAAATATGTGTGAGTCTGTGATATGTGACTAATTTTACGAATTCCAATTTACTTGGTTTTGCTACATTTATACATATTTCTCTCGCTCTTAATCGTCCCTCCCTCTTACTTCTCTTCCTCCCTCTTTCCGGGCGTTAATGACCCATTTCGTTAATTTTAATGCTGGACGGATATTAAGCTGTACACATATGAAGGCTTGACAGATTATTGTATATGGGTATACAATAGTGGGTATGGCACATATTATTAAACATATGATTAATTACGATAATATTTGTTTCTACGAAATATATATATATATATATATATACACACACCTAATATATAAATGGTATACACATAACTTGAGTAACTTAATGTATTTGGCAGATATAAATATTTGTTGTTCCCAATATATTATATAAATCGATAATAAGTTATTTAGAGTGTGTAATAAGTAAAAGTTTAGCTATATGTTTTCCGTGAGAGAAGGATGAATGAGAAGCATAGGTATATTATACATATATGCACACACGTATATATAGCAGCTGTACAAATATCATAAATTTGAAGCTTGCATGGGCGTTAATATACAATAGCAATGTATAAAACTCCCCTCCTATCACTACCCCCCCCCCTCTCTCTCTTTTTCTGATATGTAATCGATAAGTCCGAAGACATTCTTCAATTTAATTTCGACTTGATATCACATCGAGGAAGACTCTGCCTATATACACTCGCGTATAGCATCAGCAGCAGCAGTTAGTGGCGACGGCTGCAAAAGACTGCATCATCACAGACACGCGTACACATATACGTACGGCTACACACATATTTACTCATCCACTCACTCGCTCACATAAATACATACACATACACGTATGTGTAACTATCATAATAATAAAGCCGCGCCAATAAAGACATTTCCCTTATTACGGGCCGCACACTCACTCGCGCGCGTTCACTCACTCACTCGCTATATATACACTCTCCCTCCCTCCCTCCCACCCTTCCTCAGTTGAGCTGAGTTGAGCTCGGGGCCCGATAATCAAGCCCCAGGATCTTTATTATCCCCCGTAATAACCGACCAACAAATCAAACGGGCCGAGAGCAAGCCTCGAGTAAGAAAGAGAGAGAGAAAGAGCCGGCTGCTATACGAAAGCTTTTATATATGAGAGAGAGAATCGCCTCTTTCTCTCTCTCTCTCTCTCTCTCTCTTCCAACCACCACGCGGTATAACTCTACCATACAGCAAGCCAACTTCTACCGCTGCTGCTGCTGCTGCACCAACCAACCGCTTGACGTTATTGCTGCTGTAGCTGCATGCCTTTTTCCCGAATTTCACCCCGACAGCTCAATTACCAATTTACATCCCCCCGAGGGAGGGGTGTGGGGACACAGTGAGGAATAAGAGAATATGGATAGAGGTAGGATATATGAGATTAAAAAAGAAGAGCAGTGAGAAAGAGAGAATGGAAAAAAAGAAGGTGAGCGCCACACGTCATAAAAGCGCAAAAATCAGCGAAAAGCCAGAGAGAAAGAGTTGGAGAGAGTGGAAGATATGTATGAGAGAGAGATGGAAGAGTGGATGTATATATAGTCATAGAAAGAGGGATGTAAAGCTGTGCATGTGTATATAGGAAAGAGGGAATCGGTGTACGGCTTTCCTTTCACGAGTATAATACACACATACGTACATACACACATACGTTCACTATATTCGCCCGCGGAGAAGAGCCAAAATGGCAGAAGCGCCAGCAGGGTTGCAGCAGCAGCAGAGAAAGCTGTGCAATGCTGGCCTCATCTCGTGCATGAAGCCAGAAGAGTAAGTATATATAGAGAGGTAAAGAAGAAGAGAGGCTTCGTTGAAGAGTGAGCACTTTATACTCCTCTCTCTCTCTCTCTCTCTCTCTCTCTCTTCCACCTTCTTCTCCTTCTCTTCCACCTCTTCATTCTCCATCTTCTTATCCTCTTTTACCTCCTTTTCCTCTCTTTCTCTCTCTTCAGGCTGCAAATATAATGACTCAATCCGTGATCCAAGCGTTCGCTCACTCACTCACTCTAACTCTCACTCAGCTGCCTCCCTCTCTCTCTCTCTCTCTCTCTCTCTCTCTCTTTCTATCCTTATTCCTATATATCCTTTGCTTTTCCCTTACTCTCTGCAGCTTTGCCCGTTCCTTCTCTGCCTCTCTCACTCTTCCAGCCGTTATCTCTCCGGCTACTTTGGCGTGTCCTCCGACCCATCTGTCTCTCGCGCTCTCGAGCAGTGCATTAACTCTTTCGCGGACGAAGGCTTTCCCCTTTTGCCTTCCTCACTCTCAGCTCAACGCCGGGGTCCCGGCCGGTGACTGCTGCTGCTGCTCTTATCTTCCAGCCGTATAAATTTTCTCTCTTTCCTCTTCACTTCTATTCCCCTCCTCCTCCTCCTTTCCTCCCTCTTTACCTCCTTCACCTCTTTCTATTTCTACTTCTCTCTTCTTGCCGCTTCTTTTTTTCTTCTTCTTCTTTTTTTTTCTTTCATTCCGTTCAGTTGCAACAGCCTCTTCTCTTTTCGCGACTTCTAATGCTCTCGACTATATGGAAGAGGATGAGGATGAGGAGGCATATAATACTTTGATATAAGCGGTGTGCAAAAGAAAAAGAGTTTAGATATAGGTGGGTGTATGCGCATGTATGTATTTATGTATATATAAAAGAGCTTTGGATGACTTCACTTTGGCAGAAAGTGGTTGAGAGAAAGAATATATATATAGGTATAGGTATATAATTGAGAAGAGGGTACATAGGTACATATACAACCTCCTGGTGCTTACATGTATGTGTATATAATCTGTATAGACATGTATATTCGTACATGACCGATTAATTATACATGGAGTAAGACGCGAGATTTCTAAATGAAAAGAGAGAGAGAGAGAGAGAGAGACAAAAATATACAGACGTACGTGAGAAATGTTAATTTTTAGATTATATTATTGGAAGATGGAAGGTGGAAGTGAGAAAGAAAGAGAGAGACGAATTTGTTAGCGCTGAGTGCCGTTTAATTTTCGTACCTCTCTCACTCTCCTCTTCTCGATCCCTTCCTCAATTCTCTTACACTCCATACTTTGTTCTCTCTCTCTCTCACCAAAGTACCGATAATACCCAGCTTCTCGCACACTCTGCTCTCTGTGGCGGCAATTTTGGCCTTCAGGGCACACCCGACTCGTCTCTCTCTTTCTCTCTTTCTTTCTCACTTCGAATAGCTATACCTATAACGTTGGCATCTCCTGGAGCTTTTAATAGCTCCGCTCGGCTGCCCAATAACTTCTGTCAATAAGACCGCGGCTCCGTGATTAATGACAAGCTGAACGAAGAGTATCCCATCAGAGAGAAGGAGAGAAAGTTTAAGGAGAAGGAGGGGGAGAAGTATAATAGAAGAGAGAGAGAGAGAGAGAGAGAATATAGCGGTGCTATATAGAAGACAAAAAGCTCGTTCGTGAGTCAAGGAATATACCTATATATATATATATA
>JAPYZE010005141.1:0-19618 GCA_030522805.1 Leptomastidea abnormis | reverse complement strand
TATATATTGATTAAAAGCTCTAACAAGAAAGCCAGCTTTAGTTGTCGTCTAGGGTGCGCTCAGAAACGTGCTTACAGTAGCACAGCAATGTAGCAAGTAAGTAGCATTAAAATCCAGGCTTTCAGTAGTAGTCCGGGAAGCGAGCTTGTCGCCAGCACGTCTACTACCGGTGTTGTATATACGTACATAAATATATATCTGCTCGCGCGTGTGTGATAATATACAATCAAGAAGAAGAAGAAGAATAAGAAGAAGGAAAAGAAGAAAGAGTTTCATACTATATATACATATACCTATCAACGAAAGAGAGAAAGATAATAAGTGACATGTTAACCAGGGATTTGCTCCGGCTTGCCGGCGCTTATAACTCGCGCTTTAATAGGCGCGCCCGTTAAGCGTCTATAACATCAAAGACGCGTAATCATTTTACGATTATTCGTTTTTATAGTTATGGAAGCGATTTTCACACATTTTAAACATGTCGAAAGACGACGCAAATTGTGAGTGTAATTTTTTTCTCTTTTACTTTTTCATATATCCTGTCTTTACCTATATATATATATATGTTTCTCTTACACTTCTCCTGTATACTCTCCAGAGACGCATGGAAATCGATTTTTAGACCACCCTTCCTCCCCCCCTCTACCTTTGTAACCACTCGTTCCCCTCTTACTGCAAGCTCTCCTCACTCACTCACTCTCTTTTACTCTCTTTCGTACATACAACTACCTATATAATACCTATACCTATAACTTTTTTTTTTAGCCCACACCGTTTGCCAGCCCATTGTCTGCGGACAGCTGTTGTTATTACCCTCCCCTCCCCCCTCCTCCCTTCTTACCCTTTTTCTTTTGATCCTTCTTCGTCTTTTATCTTTCCTCTTCTTTTTTCTTGGTAAAAGAGCTCTCTTATATACACATGCTCTCTTGATCTACATGTATTTTTGAAGAGTCGCAAAATTCGTTGATTGTGTCTATATAGTCGATGAATTATTCATAAGGTGCGATATGATAAGGATTTATGTTATGAATCGAGCGGAAAAGGAAGATTCGAGAGATTGTAAAAGGGAGAGAGAATATGGAATGAATGAAGAGTTTAGGGGATGGGGCGAGATTAAGATTTAAATGTGAGATTTTATTGAAAGATTTTTGAATGAAAATTTTTATGGATAAATCAAAATTTTATAAACTTTTTTTTTTCATTTCAATTGTAGTACATACTTATGTTTTATTAAGATATTATGAGGGAAGCAATTTTAGTTGCAATATTGTTAAAAAGCTCAAAACTCACTATAACACACTATACTTGAAACGCGATAATATTACATATACTTCGTTTTTCTGTTCTATTTTTATTTTATTTTCGTTATTATACACGTACATATAGTTTTGCTCCCTTCTATATGAGTACTCGCTTATATTCCTCTTATCTTAATTTATTCATAAATTGGTAGAATAACACTCATACACACATGTATACACTTATGAAGAAAAAAAAAATGAAAAATAAATTATTCAGTTGGCTTATAGTAGCCGCAAAATGTAAATTTACATAATTTCGATGAAATTGAAGAGTTCGATTTTATAACTTATTTTAAAACTCCATCAAATATAAGATCAATTTTTTAACAAGCGATAAATTCATAGTTGATAATAATATCTTTGTATAATATCTTGATTGATTTTGATGAAAATTGAGATGGCTATGAGAGAAAATATTGATTAACCCAATTGTTCTTTTTTTTTTCTGTTACAGCAATGTACGAGGAAGAGAGCGACGGCGAGAGTAAGTTTATAATATTCAAAACAAATATCGAATTTATCTTATTTCTATAATTATAAATCTAATCTTAATTAATAATTTTTAATTATTTTTTTTTTTTAGTCGACTCGAATTCCATACAGAGTCATGGATCAGTCGTCACACATCTATTATCCCAAGTAAAAATTGGTATGGACTTAACAAAAGTTGCTTTACCAACGTTTATTCTGGAACGCAGATCATTATTAGAAATGTACGCGGATTACTTTGCGCATCCGGATCAATTTGTAAGGTATAATAAAAAAAAAAAATATATTTTACGATTTTTTATTTTAAATTAATTCAAATTTACCACGTGCGAGTGTTATTTAGTTTGCCCGCGGGAATAAGCAGCTTTGAAAAATTTTACGCGTTTAGCTTGTGACCTGAGCTTCTCTCTTTCTCTCTCTCTTTCACTGCTAAAGTAATAATAGAGTGGACAGAAGAGAAAGAGAGTATCGTGAAAATTGCAAGGTAGTAGTCTAGATAAGTTTTTATTGTTTTACTCGTGGATCGACTTCTATACTCGTTGATTATTTAAATGGATTTTTTTTTTTCGTACTATCGGTACGTATATTTTGGTGACGATGTAAAGAAAAAAAAGTTGTTGAAAATTTCGATTTGTGTTTTAGTTGACTTTCTTTAGTCACATTGCTTTTTTTTTTTATTTTCGTGAAAATATTTTAATGAGTAGCTTAAAGTTAGACGAAATTCTTGAGATTGCTTACGTAATTTTATTTTAATTTGGATTCCTTAAATAACAGATAAGCTATTTTTTTTTTTTATTAAAAGTATAACATTTTTTAAAAATTCTTTTGTTATTGAATACATTAATTATTATTATTTTACAGTCTATTTTGAGGCAACCTTATAAATCGCTATTACGTGTTTATAAAACATTTTTTATAAAAATTATTTTACCAACTCATATTTTCTGATTGAAAATGTCACTTTTTAATATGACAAATCTATCGTCTTTTTCAATTTCGGATTGCGTGATCTTTATACAAGAATCAAATCTAAAAAGTTTCGTGAATACAACACGCCTTATTTCTGCAAAAGGCGCACCTTACCTACTATTTATATCTTATTAATAAGTTCAAGGATAGAAGAACACAAGTCACGTGAAATTTAAGAGAGATTTAAAAATGACAAAATTTCATTGCTTTTTATATTTTCCAATATACACGTGTATATCTTTCTTAAATATTGCCTAGCAACAATCGATTATCTTCCAACAATATTCATATACATCGATCAATTTTTTTTTTTCACAGTATCGCAGACATGCCAACACCAAAAGAACGAATGATTCAAGTGGTCAAATGGTATCTATGCAGTTTTCACGCCGGCCGAAAATCCGGAGTTGCAAAAAAACCTTACAATCCAGTATTGGGAGAAGTATTCCGTTGTTTTTGGGATCTACCGTCTACGGACAAAGATGCGCCAGTAGCTAAACTTGTGGATAACGGACCTGTACCTTGGTGTAACGAGAATCAATTATCGTTCATTGCAGAACAAGTTTCACACCATCCACCTGGTATGTGTTATCTATACTTGCTTTAATTTTTTTTGTTTTGTTTTAGAGATTGATAATAAATTGTAAAAGCGTAGAAGGTTTTAAAGAATATATTGCGATTGACGATGTAATGTTGTTTTGATGAATGTCCGGAGGTTTTCGGGAAAATGCGGATATATACATGATCACGCGATGTTTGAGCGAATAATAGAAGCGAGCGTTATAGTAATATAAAGTAATATAGTGACGTGGCGTTTAAAATGAAAATCGCGTGAAATTGAGGTGAATTAGATAATAAGTGTAGTATACCGAGCTGAGGATGGAGATTTTTTAATTAAAAAATTATTTCTTAATTTTGATGATGGTTGAATTTAAGAATATGTTTTATGTTTAGAATTATGACTTTGCTGTTGTATAGTTTTTTTTATTTCGCACATTTTACCGGATCTATTAACGTTGTTATTTGTTAGTTAAAAGTTGAGTCCTTGAACAAACTTATTGTCTATTTAGATAAAAATAATATTAACGTTTCGAATTGCAAGTTTATGTTTGGTAACAAAGTTTAGAATTAAATTTCCGGAAATGATGTACTAATATGATTTTATAGAAAATTTATTTTTTTTTCAAGGTGATGACAGTAGAAATTAATTTTGAAAAGTAACGTGAATGAATCGATATTTCGATTTTACCGTAGTCATTTCTTACATATAATTTTCAAAGTAGAATTGATTTATAATTTTTCTATGTGTAATACAAAAGTCATTTAGAATTTAATTTCAATTATAGCTATAACATAAAAAGTGCTAAAAAAATTAATTGATGAAATGAACTTGATATTATTTTTTTAATGACTTAATATGTCTATAAGATTATTACGCATATTTAAATTTCATTATTTATGACAAGAAATATAGAAATTGCCAATTTTCAAGGAAACCAAAAGTACAGTCAACGTATTATTATAAAAGTTATAATTTAATTAATGTATCGACATACATATAAGTATATAAACGTCATATGCTATGTTAAGCTATCAATTTAATATTCAAAAAATAAACTTTCAGTAAAAGTAATAAAAAAAGAGACTTTCTCCATTAATTATTAAAGCTTGGATAAAATTTCAATGCCAAGTATTTTCATACCATTTTTGTTCACTATATTATTAAAATCCTTCTAAATATTCCAACGTATCCTTGAAACTTTTAAGTAACAAAGCTCAAAAATAGTTTTTAAATCATTCCATAAATAGCATACAAACAAAAAGTAAAATCCATCTCCCCCAAAATAAAACAAATAATCACTTATTAACATATATCATTATTACAGTGAGCGCATTCTATGCTGAGCATTGTTCAAAGAAGATAAGTTTTGGAGCACACGTATGGACAAAAAGTAAATTCCTTGGTTTGAGTATTGGAGTACACAACGTAGGTAAAGGCTGGGTAAAAATACACGATCGTGACGAGGAATACGTATTAACATTCCCTAATGGCTATGCTCGTTCAATTCTCACTGTACCCTGGATTGAACTTGGCGGTGAGACTAATATAAGCTGTGCACAAACTGGCTATCAAGCATCCGTTGAATTTCTTACCAAGCCTTTTTACGGTGGTAAACGTAATCGTATTACTTGTCAAGTTAGTGGACCTGCTGATAAGAAGCCGTTTTTAACGATAAATGGCGATTGGAGCGGATCTATGGAAGCTAAATGGGCTGATGGGGTAAGTTTAGCCATTTTATCTTATTATTCTACTTTATTATAAGCCAGCTAAAACTTAAACTATTCTTTTTTTTTTTTGTACAGAGAACCGAGCTTTTCGCTAACGTGAGAGAGCAAAGGATAGAAAGGAAAATGGTAAAGCCTATGAGTGAACAGGAGGAGAACGAGTCTCGTAAGGTCTGGCGAGAGGTGACCGTAGGACTGCGTATAAACGATCTGGATAAAGCAACAGCTGCAAAGTGTGCTATCGAGCAGAAACAGCGCGACGACGTTAGGCATCGCAAGGATAACAACATCGTCTACCAGACCAAGGTTGGATGTTTTTTTTATTTTTTTATTAATGTTTTGTTTACTATTTACATAATTGTTAACGCATTTGTGTGTAGTAAAAACGATGAGATAAAATTTTTTAAAAAATTATTTTTATAATTAAAATAAACGGAGGAGCGATATTCGCTCTTATCGAACGTTATAAGACGTGTGTCAATTAGTCGTATAATGATAAATTGTTACTAACACGTACTAACGTAATTCTAATGTTATATCGTTTTACACATATAGCTATTCAAAGAAACCAAAGACGGCGGCTGGACGTACTCGAATCCACTTGAAACAAGACTGCGAGATGCAAAAAATACTTCAACGAATGACAACGTCAATACGTCCACAGCATCCGGCTCATGAGATCAAAGAGTGTAAACACAGCATTTCATATTTTAAATAGCGCACAATTTTAAAGGTGCATCGTTGTCAACGATATTTATCAAGCGTCGCAAGAGGGCCTACGAATTATAACGTACGTTTACTTCGATTGCTCGGTTCGATTGTCAATATAAAATCCAATGGAGATGGGAGAGTGTGTTAAAAAGGCTGTTAATAATAGCAGTTGTGGATTATGATTCCGTTGAACGGTCGATTCTTTTTTTTTTTACGGTGAATAAAGCTAATAAGTATTGTGGATAGTTAAAATATTTCTACTTTGATGATTAATTTATTTTTTTGCGAGTTACAAATTGATTGTTATTTTTAATGTTTGTATAGTATACTCTTCAGAGTTGTATTGATTTCTTTTTTTAATTTTTTGTTATTGTACTCGCATAAAGAAAGGTCTATTAATATTTCGCGTTTCTTCGAAATATAAAATAATACTCGTATTATTAGATTTTACAATTAAATAAATTAATTTTGTTTCATGATTCATTTACTTTTATACGAGAAAAAATCCATTTTTAGGCTTCTTACCTCTCCTATTTTCTCAATTTGTTGAGTGATCATACAACAGATGTTATTATTATTGTATAACATTAATCTCTTAAGATTTTTCGTACTTACATTTCGTAAATGTAAACACAAGAGTAATGGGGATAAAATGAATTTAGCATGAAAAGTTTCAATAACTTTTTCAAATATTTTAGAGACATATCCTTTACTCTTTTAGACATTTGAATCTTTGCATTTTTAGCAATTATCGTTGGAGCACGCTTTAAAAAGGTTGAAAAAAAAGAAAGAAAATTATATGTGATTTATTAGTAAGAACAAAGATCTGATCTCCAATGTTTGTTTATTCATTACTTTTTTATTCTATTGTATAATTTTTACTACGATGCTTGTTAAAAAATTTTTTTTTTAATTTTTTGTGCCATATAAATAAAAATTATTAAATTATTTATGAAAACTAAAAGTAAACTTTAAAATTTGTTCTTGCACAGATATTAATCCTTTTTTTCAAATATTAAATCTAAATAAATCCGACCGAAATACAGCGAAAAATGATTAACTTATTGTAATAAATAAACTCTGAGAATTTTAATGTAAAAAAGTACTGAATGGACAATATATCAATCCTGAACAAAACGATTGTCTGGTTATACGACGATTGTAGATTGTATCTATCTAAGTGGCCTTCGAATTAATAAAGACGGAAACGGAGGTGTCAAACGTTAGCTCCAAAATTTTCGCTCGCGATTCTTCCATTTTAAAGAAAGAAAGGTTACGAGATACAAAAAAAAAACGAGTAAGAAAATGATTCCTCTAATTTACCATAATATCAACGTCAGTGAATTTGTTTATGATGAATGGATGATTTGTGGTTGTAAAATTTATGCTTGAGCTTCTCTAGATGAGAAGCCTAGGTCAAACGGTGCATTTATGCATGTAATCAATATGCATATATTCACTCTTAAATAATTTTATTATTTTAAAACTTTTTAATTTCTTCTCGAATCTCCTTATAAAATAACGAAAAATTGATTCGATTAATACTAAGATTGTTTCTCATATTTCTGACTATAAAAAATTGTGCAATAATAAAGTTAAATTTCATAAAAATAATTTAATTATTTAAGAGTGAATGCTTTTACAAATTAGTATTTACAACAATTACTGATTACAATGAAATATGTGAGTAGTAATTCATTTCCATGTAATTTTTAAATATTGTTAGAAATGAAATAATTTTTAATGAGATACTATTATCTTAAAAGAAACATAACAATGAATTATATATTATTATTCCTCTGGTTGAGGTAAATAATACAGCACACAGCAGCGTATATTATTATATTTAAAAAGTAAGGTTGATTTATGGTTAATATATAACAAATGTACATTTACAATGATTATTAGAGGGCTTTTTTGTTTATAGTTATGGTGTATAATCTTGTATAGTAATTTGCATGTTCGTAGTATTTAAGGTAAAAAAATACGTTCATTATGTATGTAATGGATCTGGCCAAGAGTTAAAAATCTTAAGAAACCAATTGTATAGAATATACATCTTAAGATAAAAATGTTAAATAGTGTCAATGCGTTGTATATGATTCATTTGCTGAAATAAATAACTTTAATTAGTTGAAAAAAAAATAATAAAATGTTTATTTTTTATATAACCTCTTACAACTTTATTTTTTACATTTATTTACAATTTTGTGAGTAAGTATTTTATTGCATTTATTAAACATGTTATTTTTGTAAATAAAAATGCATTTATAAAAAGTAATTTTTATTACAATGAAAAAATAATTTTCTCACCTACTTGAAATCTATAACCATATTTTATAAATAATCAAAAATAAATAAAAAATATATTAAAAATAAAGTATAAAATGCAAAAAAAGCTTACTCAATTTAATTTACATATTATTTGAGAGTGTTATATCGGTAAATAACCAATGTAAAAATCTTCTGCTTTTCTGTAAGCAGGAGGAAATCTTACAGTTGATGATACTAACTGGTCCATTCCAGCTAAAATGCTGGGTAATGCTAATTCACAAAATTTTGCATCTGAATCATTATTTCTATTAGTCTTTTTAATTTCACCATATTTATATAGTACTTTGACAACAAATGTAGATTCAAGACTAAGTAATTGATCTTTGCAATTAACTTTGTCTTCTGTAAAAAGATTTAATTTGGATTCCATAGGCCTCAATAATATATAATGGATACTATTTACATCTTGTGCTTCTAAAAGTATTTGTTCACCAATAGTGAGTTCAGCTGTGTTTTTAACAGCTGTTAAAAAATCGTTTAAAGATGAAGACGATCCTTTAATAATCATCTGATCATTTAATATTTTGTATTCTATACAACAATTCCATATTTTAAGACTTTTTAGTCCATTAGTCTTAGACAGCCCCAAAATTGAAAGACATCTATTGCAATGAATTAATGAGTTTTTAATTTTTAAAGTCTCTTCAAAGACATGCTTATTTAAAACACAAAAATTAAATGAATAAAAAAAATCGGATTCCTTTGGTTCTAATGAAAATGTTTCTTCATGGTCATGTTCATGATTGTGTTTGCAACAAAACCATTCTTGTGGATCACAGTCAATACTTGGAAGTGGTAATATTCGTTGAAAGTTTACAGTTTTGGTTATTTCATTTTGACAACAAGAACAAATCACTTTGCAATTGGTATTTTTTGGTGGCAGCTCTTCATTTTTTGGTTTATTTAAAGAAATGTTGCCAAGTTGACTTTCTAAATTAATAATTTCTGTTCCAAATGTTCCATACAATGCATTAGGCTGAGTTTGAATTCTAAAAGATATCCAGCGACTTGTTATGCCTAAGGATGAAAGCGATGATGGTAATAACTTAACGCTTGAAAGTGGTAAAGTGTAAACCTTATCTTCAATTTGAATTTCTATGGCACTTTCTAATAACTTTGCTTTAATAGTAGATGTATCTATGTGTTTTATTAAAGATATGTAAGCATTCAGCGAGCATAAGCGAGGCCTCAATTCTAAAGTGATAGATTCCATTGAGAATTGTAACAAAATAGCCTGGCATGAATCTGTAAATTAAAAAAAAAAACTTTAATCATCTAAATTAATAAATATAAATAGTTAAATAAATACGAAAAAAAATTAATCTTAGACTTCCATGGAGATGGAATTAATTATTATTGATTTTGAAAGCCTTATTTGACACTCTATTGAGCATATTTCGGCCTTATAAAACTACACGTAATATAACTTGAATTTCGACGAACGTAGGAATCGAACCCACGACCTGTGGATTGCGAAGCCAACGCTTTGCCGTCATAGCTATCGTGCCTTTCATTTTTCTAACATTACTCAATTTAACCACACTTTACGTAAAATTATTACAAAACCCACACAACATACATACCTGAATATTAAACACATACCTGAATATTAAACTCCGTTATTAAAACAGATGTTACACTCGAACATTTGGTCATTGCTCCAGTAAATATATCTGGAACTAAATTATCATATTATTAGAATAAAAAGATCAAGAAAATAAAATAAACCAAAATACTAAAACTCCAAATTTCAAAAATTTATCAAAAACAAAAAAAAAATATTTAGCATATCAAATAAAAAGCTTTAAAAGAACATAATGAATTCTCGATCACACACAATACACAAAACAAAGAACAATCATAAAATAATTCAACTCGAGCTTTTCGATCGATAAAGTTCAGAGAATGAAAATCAACAAGCATTTATAACATTACTATTACAGAACCACACAAAACACTCTTTATTACAAAACTATTAAATTATTATTAAATTAAGTTATTAGTCGTTCTTACAGATAATCAATATGTTTTATTATACAGTCGTTATTGCTTGAACGCAAATAAATTAAAAATATTATACTTTTGGAGCGTGACAGTGAGAAAGTTTTTTTAGAGGTCTGCTATATAATGCACATGGAAAACATATATATCAAGCACAAACTGTATATGTCTGTCTGATAGCTACACATACTGTACCTACTTAATATGTTCGGCTGAATGAATTGTTGATTTTCTTAGCTCGGGATTGGAGCTGAATTACTTTGAGCCAATTGGATATTAGCTTGCCTTGTGGAACTTGATTGTGATTCGTTTAAAGACTTACAGACTCGGCGGGAGTGTATTTTATTGGGGCAAATTAGATTGGCGCGTAATACTTAACTGATTTTATTTTATTTTATTTATTTATTTTTTTTTTACGTATTATTGCGTGTTTTTTATTATTGTCTATTGTAATAATACGTACCTAATAATTAGTGTGAATATTAGTTTCAAATTGGTCTAGAGATATATTTAGATATTTTTATAATCGCGTGGCTAGTTAGATAAAAGTTGCTTGAATATTTGAACAGATGTTATGACAATTCTTTTTTTTTTGTATTTTAATTTTTTTTTTTTTTTTGAATAATTAAATTGCTTACAATTAAAAATGTACCAAATATCTTTATTTGACTCGTTTTAACCAACTGTAATAAAAACTGTGTTCAAAATGTTTTAATGGAATATTACAAATTTTTCAAAGTAGCCACATTAGCAACGATTATTGAAATAAAATAAAAAATAAATGTAACTTTTCCTTGATTTTACGATTTACAGTATATGCGTAGTTGAGTTCGCGTATACTTTTGAAGTATTAAGGGAGCCAATTAAGAAATGCTATCAACAATTAATATATTTTTAAATTGCCAAATATTATGGACAAATAATATAATATTTTGTCAATTTAATTGCAATAGTAAAATTTCAATATTATTGTCAAATAAAGCTTCATTTAAAAAAAAAATTAATATACGATTCACAAAAATCAAATGGCTCTATTAAGTTTGCAAATAAAAAGGCACTATTGCTGATTTCATGATACACAATTGCTCTATTTTTTAAAACATGTTTTTCAGCTTAGTTTTTTTATTTTATATTAGAGATAAAAAGGATGATAAAAAATCATCCAAGTACACTTTATTTTAAAAAAACTTTTTTTTTTCTCTTTTTTTTGTGATAAAATTATAAGCAGTAGCTCAACTTTTGATGAATATATATTTTGATTATTATATTTCTCTAAATTACTGTACAACCTTTAAGCAAACATTCACAACAAAGATTAAACCAAGAAGAGAGCCTTATTTGGCAAGACGATTAAAATTGAGATAGACAGTTTTTTGGCTGACAAGCCAAAAAAATCTTCATACAACTTGTTACTCCTGCATCGTTAAATACTTAATTCGCAATTGAACATAAACTATTTTCTAATTATCAATCTGATCTATATTTTTAAATTATTTTTATATACAAAAATATAAACTGCTGCGTGCTAAAATTAAAACAATAACAATGAAAAAAAAGAATAAAATTTTATACAAATCTACCGATCGAAATGATAAATTTCAGTTTCTAATTTACATATCTAATTGAAAAATCATCACAATATTGGTACACGCAGACATACACACATAGACTCTCGCCAAAATAATCGAAATAAATCATGTACATTCCCGCAACAAACTCGCAAGCTCAAAGCTCTTGACCACGTTAGGAAGTGCGCTGCAACAGCCTAGTAGTCAAAAATAGAACAGCGCCTCTTCGTTCTCCTTCTTCTTTCCCCCTTCAACCAACTTTTTCATCTCTTTGCATTGGTTTTCGCCACGTATTTCGTATGTTTTTTTAAGCTGATGCGAATTCTTGGCTGTATTTATGAAAAAATTGATTGGTAGCTTGTATACGTAAATATACATATAACATGTGCATGATCGTTTTGGTATACCGGATGTGTGAGAATTATTTAGTTTCAGATGCCAAGATTGTAATGAATTTCTTATCGCGATATTATGTTTAATGCATATTTAGTAAAATTTTCATAATTTATTGTATATTATTGCAAATGAGAATGTAGCTCAATTTTTTATACTCGCAGAAAAAAATTTTGTTTTTTACTTGATTCTAAAACATACGCTCTGAAAAAAAAAAGAATTCATCCAATACACGATCGAAGAATCCGCGGTATTTTGAGAATCGGAGCCAAAAATCTTTTATAAAAGCTCCTCCCTCCCTCTACGCCCACACACATATATATAGAACACGCCTGCCTGTTATGCTTCTGGGGTTACTTCATCGTTTTAACCTTACATCATAATTCGGCACGCGCCTCTTATATAGTTATGAGAGAAATACTTTCATGTTATTTGGTTGCCAATTTTAGATATACGATTTTTAAATAACTTTTTATTTATATTAATATAAATATTTCACTGTTAATTTGAATAAAAAAAAAGGTTTTTTTTTAAAAATTATAAAAGACTAAGAAATATTAATAATAACAATGTTCTTTTTTTTTAATTTTGTAATTCACACCCTTGAACCCTTTTAATTTTCAAATTACCACTTGAAAAAAAAGAATAATTTAATAAACGAGTTTTTATCACAACTTAAAAATTAACAATAACCCAACAGAATATACATAGCACTCGAATAATGTATTTTCTACCACATCAGTAAGAATCATCATACGCACTATAACGTGCAAGCTCAAAAACACGCGCTTTTCTCTATATTCCTTGCCTTCTTCGGACTCCTACGCACCTCGAGTTGCGGTGCCGGCAACTTTAAAATACACACACACACACACGTATACACTTATTCTAGTATATACTCGCAGCCCCACTATAGTTTTTAACCAAGCACTCTTCTACCTCCCTCCTTTACGTTTCTCATCTTGATATTTATAAGCCGCGCCCCAAAGACAAGCGGGGGAGATGGTATTTTTGGATTTTTCCCGCGATATACACACATACACATACTACTTGCTCCGATCTCTCCTTCGTTCGCTCATATTATATACGTTTACTTATTCTCTTTCCAACTGTATTTCTTCTAGTCCTTATCTGACTAGCAGCTATTGCGGATGTATAATAATGTGTGTATAAGTTCGGGATGTTGCTAGATTAATTTGCGATTATTAAAAAAAAAATAATAAAATTAGTGGAAGCAGAGCTTGCGAGCTTGCAGTAATTGGACAGATTTTTTTTACTGGAGGGTATTATAAAAAGTGTGTAATTAAAGTTCTGGAGATCAATTGGAAGCAAGAGTGATAAGTACGAATTTGTGGGGGATATTCTTTTTAGAAAAGTTTTGGAAATTTTTAGTTTTGTTTAAAAACGACGTTGTTTTGAGGTAAGCTGTTTTTTTGAATGTTGAATTTTTTTTTGGTGGGAGGGGAAAGACTGACGTTATTTATGGAACTGAATCTTTTCACTGTTTTAGAATAATGTTTAGTTGTGAATTGAGCTTTTTTTATAATTTTTGTTGTTTATTAACAAAGTATAAACATTTATTTGTACCATTTTAGAAATGATTGATGAAAAAGCATAAATATCAGTTTAATTGATAAACAAAGCTTTCATAGCTTGTAAAAAAAAAAAAATTAATTTTTCTCATTTCTAGCGCTCCAAAGTTATAAAATGATCAACAACGAGACTGACCTCAACATGAATTACAGCAACATATTACTCGCTCTTAGCGAAAGCCAAAATAACTATCTTCATTTTAACGTAGATCAATCACAACTGACTATCATACCAACAGATGCAATGGATGATGGACCAAGTGACGATGGTGATATTGCAAGTAAGCAAATTATCATAACTATATTTAAAATTTACATTAATTTTTATTTAAAAATATGTAAAAATTTTATTTTTATTACAGCCTATTTCGTTAACGGTGTCAATTTATTTGCTAATAATCTATTAAACGACGTTGAATTTACGGATGATTCGGATAAGGGAGAATTGGAAGCACCAAGAATAATATCGATATACATTAAGCCTCAAAGTAGTATTACTAGTAGCTTAGAAAATTCTAGTACAAATGCAACATTTGATCTCACAGGTATATAAATTAATTCAAAACTAAAAATAAATAAATTTTAATCAAATTTTTTTTCTTTGATACTAGATACTTCTCTACTCGATAAAGAATTAACACAAAATATTACAAATCAACCAATGACTTTCAACACATTAAGTCTCGACGGAGCAAAAGAAGTAACGATATTAGTACCAGAAGAAGAATTAGCTCTCATGAATCAAACAAATATTACCACAACCACCAACGAAGTTACACAGAGTAATGATAAAAAAAAGAAAAAAAATACCGAGCCTGCTATTAAAGCTGGATCAATACATTATCCCTTACCGGAAACCGATATACAATTAAATATACGAGCATTTGATCTCATCTATTACAATAGTCATAAAATTAAACTGCCTAGTCCAATGTGGGGTTTTCATAAGAATAGTGTTGATAAGGATATTATTATATTTTCAAAAGCAAAATGGTTTAAATCGTCAAATGTTTTGATACCACCGATTTATGAAAAACAGGTATGAATATATAATCAAATTGGACACGTATTAAAAACGTAATTATAATTTAATAATAAAATAATATTATGATGAATTTAGGTGATATTCCATGAAAGCAATGACATTAAAATCTACATAAACAATAAATTTTCACCATTAGAAGTACGTAGACCACGTGATATTGGTGAACTTGAGGTAATATTGAAACATGTCGATGAAACACCAATATGTCAAGGTGGACCAAGCATAGCTGAGTGTGATACTGGACCATGTGCACAAAAAGATTATACTGTTGGTAAATGGAGACATAAATTATGTCCTATTATTGTGGCAGCTGATGAGCCAGTATGTAAATTTTGTACTACGATTAATCAGGTGCATAGGTATCCGAAGAAGAAAAGGTTGCCTTTCGGTAGACGTAATCCTGCTAAGGATAAGGAAAGTTGAGTGGAGTGAAATTGTGAATTGCTCATATAGTGAGTTTTTTTAGATTATTTTTTTAATGAAAGATAGATGTGGGAATAAAAATTTTGATTTTTATTTATAGGAACACGATGACACAGAATGGAGCTGCTGACTGAACAATTATATTATGGCTTCTTATACTGTGAGGTTTATGTACAAATATATTAAGGTGGATGTTTAAATTAAAGTTAGTCTGTCTTTACTTGTATAAGAATTATATACTAGCGACAGTACAGTGCAGCTTTAATTATTCAAAAATATTGTGTGCTTTTTTTTATTTATTTATTTTTAATGTGCAAGTGTAATGATGAGTATATGGAATTAATTAATATGTATCATGCTTGTGAAACAATAAATGTGATTTGCAATAAAAAAGAAAATAATTGCGCTTTTTTCGTAGTTTACGAGATTTGAAGGTGAAAATAAGTAGTCAGATTATGGTGTTTTTTAATAAATTTTTTATTTAAAAATTCTTTGATGTAAATTTATAATTCATTCCTTAAGAGTCTATAAATTTTACATATAATTTACAATTATATACATATTATATTAGGATAAAAGTAACTTCCTTTCAAACTAATTCTTTTTTATATATATATATATAGAATATATTGATTTATTATTCCTCTTCATTTATATAACTATTCTTTAAAATTTATACAATAATAATGCATGATTTATAACATCATTCTCTTACTCGCTGATTTTGGTAGTCTTTAAGCAACAAGGATAGATTATCTAAAATATATTAACAAAATACTCGTTAATAGGGCTGTAATAGATATACCATACGTATATCTGTATTGTGAATCTAAACCCACCACCTTGAAATCTCAAAAATAAAAGAGTGCTTCACTAGCCCAGCAGCACGAGTTTCTGTATGGATAAATAACTCAAAAAAAAAAAAATTATCTAACAATAAAATAAATAAGAATATTTAAAATAGTCCTTTAAATAAAAATGATACTTGTATTAATTCAAGTAACTTTAAATCTTGGACTCTAAATCAGTCCTTGGTAATTATTATTTATTTGGTAAAACTTTGTCGGCATTGCATGTTCATTTTGTTGTTATTATTCTTATTTTTTCATCAATATAAACGATGCCGTTAATCAAATGTTCATCAACAACAAATCGTATCACAGGAACTTACAACAATCGACAACGATTTATATCATTGGAGATACCTTGCATACTGCTCGGGACCATAGTAATGTGTCGAGTTGATCATCGGTGGTGGAGGCACACTAAGATTTGTCGTGGGAAACGAAGGCGGAGGCACTGACAGATTGGTCATAGGGAAAGGCGAAGGTGGCATTGCTACGTTTGGATAAGGCGATGGAGGAGGTACTGTTAAGTTTGGTAGAGGGAATGGTGGGTGGATTGAATTTTCCGGTGGTGGCATGGGTGGGAACGATGTCACCGGTGTCCATGTTGGTGGTGGCGGTGGCGGTGGTTTGGGCGTTTCAGCAATGCTAGCTTGTGGATGATTAAAAGGTGGTGTAGTCTCTGGTTTGACTTCTTTTTGTGGAGCTGTTTGAAAAAAAATTTTTGTTGTCGATTCAACATTTTATATGATGGTTAAAAATCATGATTTTATAATTGAACAGTAAATAACTTACAATTAGAGTTAATTGAAGATTCTGATGCATTGCTATTGGCAGCTGATTTAATACTTTGTGTTATATTGAAAAAGATTGATGATTGCTTGTCTTTTGATGAGTAAAGGTCCAGGATTTGATGACATATGTCTAAAGTAAAATTTATCAATTTTAAGTACTCATTTTATAAAAAACAAAAAAATACAATATAATAAAAATTACTATTTCAATTACCTTCTAATAGTTCAATACTAAGATCTTGAACAAACATATCCCACCAATGTGAGTGTTCAGGTAGTCTACCAGTCCAGTTCAATACTTTTAGTTTACAAAGTTTTCCTGCCAAATGTATTACAGCTATCGCAATAATTTCTGGTTCCCATTCGATTGATAAAGAATATAAAATAAATTATGAAATATAATTATTTTTATGCAAAAAATAAATCAACATACCTATCATTAACAAAATTCCATGCCATTTGCAACACCTCTTGAAGAATTTCTTTACTTCCTGTAAAAATATGCATTTATAGATTAAAGCAATCTATAAATCAGTAAAGTTCTTTTACAATAACTGGCTCAGTACCTTTAATACACTTAATATACTTTTTTAAGAAAAAGTAAGGATGTTGTACTTTCAAATCAAATTTGATTGTTTGCAGCAAAATTCTTTCCATTGCCATTACTTCTTCCACTGGATCAAGTCCAAAAGTTGCAAATTTTTCTTCGTTAAGCAATGATTTGGCAGTCTTAATAATATCTCTACATCTCTTGGGTGTCTCCTCTACTTTACCAGCCAAGAATAAGCAGCAGCATGCAGTTACCTGCAGCAATTACAAGCATAAATTTTATCAAAATATGTAACTGTGTTCTTACTCACAGCTACATCATAATAAATGATATACATAAGTAAACAAGAATAATTTATTTATTCTTTGTTATACTAATTTCAAACTATAAAATGATTAAGAGTAAATTCAGTAAGCAGCTGTTTAATACTTCTACAAGCTGTTGCCTTAAATAACATTATTTTTTAATATGTTATCTTTATGTAACTCTTATAATCATTGACTCTTGTAATCACACTAAAAACTATTTATTATAAAAATTGCACTTACATGTGGTGGAAAGGTCTTGAACGAATGAAACATGTAGAAGCGATGAAAGAATACAACTCCAGTTGCCAAGGTCTCATATCCCAGGTTCATGACCTTGCCACTGTCCAGAATAAACCTGGCTCCTTCTTTTCTGTACTTGCATTCTGTAGCATAATCTAATCCAGCTTCAATAGAAGGTGTCTTGTTCTCGATGACCTGCTTCTCCCAGTACCAATAAGGCAGGGGCATCTTGTCTGATGATAATCACACAGTTTTGCTGCTTCTCACAATACACAGCTTATCTTAAAACGCGCAACAGTGTAACGCGGCTCCAACAAAACAAAAATCTAACCTTAGCATAGCATCTTAAACAATAAAATTAACTCTTGAAACCAGCCAAGCGTTGCTACTTTTAAACTATATATTCTGGAGCAGCACACAATATCGTTGCGCTACGATTGTTTACCAACATAAAAAATTAATTGGTAACAGCGGACGATTTTTTGTATAAGCTACGAGGAGTCTGCTGCTCTCTCCTCAGCAGCAGCTCCCAAAGAGCTGCTCTTTCTGCTGCAGTCGACGCGGCAACACATACGTTTTATATATTACTGTATTTGCAATATTATCAGATTATCACCAAGCATTAAATATAAACGGCCATGTGCCATGTGTGGGGGAGCACGTGTGCCACGACGACGGATTATAAAGTCTTGGAAGCGGCGCGCGAATTTTATGAATATTTTGAAGCTTGATGGAAGCTTTTACGAGGGATATTGGAGTATTTTTCAATGGAGTAAAGTTATATCCTATTTTTAGTATGATACACTTTTAAGTGTTAGTTTATTACAGTTTAAAAAAAATATATATAAAAATAAGATTTTTACAGCAGTATGGCATTTTGTGTCACGTTTGCACTTAATGTGCTTGTTATCTTAATAATTAATATTTAAGTACGAGAAAAAAAATTTTTACAGACTTTTTTACATGTTTCTAAAGTGTTTGTTAAGTAACAACAAATACTCATTACTCTCTGAAACGTATTATATTGGTAATACTCATTTTCTATCACATTTTATAATCATTAAAATAAAATAGAAATTTTCATCTACATTTAACTAAAACGTTTTTTTTCTTTTGTGATAAAAAATTGAATACAACTTATTTCATTACGTGCTATTATGCAAAAATACTTGAACATACCTCAAAATTATTATAAAGAAAAAAAAAATTAAAAATTTTTGCCTAATGCTTGTTCTTTACTTCTAGTCCATAAAGTATTTTCGCGAATCGTTCCTTCGACCATGCCTATGCATTGGAAAATCATTTTTTGCAAAATTTCGCTTGAAAGAATATTCAGCAAAATAATCTTTTTGATTATCTGAATATCTAGAGGAGTTATTTCTATGTCTATGTCTATCCGCGACCAATGAATTAGGCGACTTTGAATCCTTATTTTTAAAATAAGGTGGATCCATATGATCCAAAAATGACATACTTTGATTATTTGTTGACAATTTATATTGATCCTTATCCATTAATTGATTAAAAATTTGAGAATTAACGAGACAATTTGAAAATGGAGAACCATTTTTATAATTTCTGTTATTTTCAGATTTGTCATAGTGCCTATCATTTTGAGATTTGTGAAACAAATTTGAAAAATTGTTACTTGGAGGAGGTTTTGTCACATCTACCATTGGTACAGCTGAAGAGCATCTTGCATTTTCAGGAGATATTGTATCAAAAGGCATAGGTACTGCCCATGGTGAAATTGGTTTCTTTGTATTTGA
>JAPYZE010005140.1:0-16172 GCA_030522805.1 Leptomastidea abnormis | reverse complement strand
TATATATATATATATATATATATATATATATATATATATATAAGAGAAGAGACATTACGAACGCACGTGTCTTTATATTTACTTTAAAAGCGGTAAGATGTATTTATAGTAGTAGCAGTAGTAGGTAGAAATGCGTGTACGTGAGTATAGAACAAACGTTTAAGTATGCATAAGTTCATTCGCGAATTGACGACGCGACCAGCATATGGGATATACATCTATTGCTGTTAGTGTATGCATGTATGTATGGGGGGGGGGGGGGGGGGGGGGGGGGGGGAGGGGGGGGGGGGGGGGGGGGGGGGGGGGGGGGGGGGGGGGGGGGGGGGGGGGGGGGGGGGGGGGGGGGGGTTGTTGTGTATATATATGTGTGACACGCGGATGTGTCGTGCTTTTATTTTGTGCTTGCATATTTTATGGCGATCTGACGCTGAGCTGTGCCAGGCTGATGGAGAAAGGATTGTGAGGGTGGTGGTGGAGAGGGGAGATATTTCACCGCGGGGAAATGTTGTTTGAAAAGAAGCTTCCTCTTTCTCTCACTCTCTCTCTCTCTCTCTTTCTCTCTCTTATACTTTTCGTATTCTTGCTTCTCTTGTCTCGGCTTCTTGTTTATTTGTTCCGTGTCTGCGAGCTGTTTCCGACGTCTTGGTGCGACTTGTTGATCCTTTTTTTTTTTTTTTTTGATGGGCGGCCTGATGAGATTTAAAGTTTGATTCGCTTCCGTGCCCCGATGGATTTACCGTCCGACAGCTGGCTTTTTCAAAAAATTATTTTTTTTATTATTTTTTTTTTTATATGTGTTGGCAGAAGAAGTTTCTCTTGAGCTTCTTTACTTTTTGAATGCTAACGTTCACTTTATTACTTTTTATCTAAGGGGGGTCCCTTGGAATTTTTAGAAGGAAAGTTTTTAAATAATTTCAATCGTAATATATAAAATTTTGTAAATAAATTTTGATAAAATTTTATTTGTTTTAATGGCATACTTTAGATTTAATATTGTAATGTTTAATAATATAAAATACAATTATTCTTTGAAAATGTAATAAATTGTTTTTTATAATACTCTTATTTACAATTTCTTATGTCAATTTACTTTGTTTGATACAAGTGCAATAATATCAATCCATTATTACAACAGTTCCTTCAAATTTAATCAAATTTTTGGTTTGTGTAACAATAAAATATTTTATTTTTTAATAACGTACAATCTTTTATACAAACAAAATTATTACATATAGGTAATTTTTTTTTTATCAACACAACATATGAAATATTAGATTTTCAGGTAAGAGCTCTTTCAAAATACCAAAATTGAAAATACGAAATATTTCGTTATTATTGAAAATAATAGTTATTGAAATTTTTCCAATAATTAAAACTTGTCATCATTCTGCTTTTTAATATTACTCTGAAAAGGTATAAAACATTGTAGCAGATTTAGTTTAAACCAATAGTAGCAGTGTTTATTTACCGAGTTTTGATATGTTTGCAATTCAGTGAAGGGAAATTCGCGATCGCTGGTAAACCATAGACACGACCATGCAGGATATGTCTTTTGGCCTTGGGCCAGTAATGTAAATCAGAGCAACGATTCGGCTAGCTCTTCCTCGTAGGAAGCTCAATTCTCGTTAGGCCAATTTCCACAATTAACGTGTCGTTGATAAATGACAATCTTGAAAAAAATTTATATATAATATTTTTTCTTTTATCCTCAGGTTTTTAGCTTTTTTTTTTTTATACAATTAAAAATATAAAAAAAAAATAATTTATGTTAAAGATAAAGATTTATCTTAATTAACTTATTTTTTAACGCATCATTACTTATTCACGTAATTAAAACGGTCATCAGCCAAGCGTATGCTTATGCAATCCATAACTTATTGTTTAATGCTGAAAATTTAGTAAGCTCAATTAGATTGCAAAGACATTTCATAACGTAATAACGGGTTCATTAATAATTTGTTGTCGCGGATTTTAATGAGTAATGGCATCGGTAATTTTATCGGATTCTAGCCGAATGATGCATTAATGGTGTGCCTAGAGTTTATATCGATTTAAAGTTTGAAACTCCACCTCGTTGCCGTCAAAATTGACGCTTAGAGTATTTAAAAAAATCGTGCTAATTAACTTAAAGTCTTATTTTATAAAAAAAAAAATTTTTTTATATTTTGTTATCAGATATAAGCACTGACATTTTTCTCCGATTTTCCCAAATTTATAATGGGGCTTTGCCTGGTCATAAAAGCTGAGCGAGTAACATTTATGCATTCTACTGCAGATATTCATTCAATTTATGATTTTCATTTGTATTTTATTTATAAAACAGACATACTCCTACCGTAAAATGCAATAAAATATAATTTTATGAAAATCGAGTTTACGGCTCGTACGATGCATTTTAATGCAAGCACAAGCTTTGCAGAAAAAAAAAATTAAACAAAAAAAAAAGAAAGAAAAAATACTAACAAACAAAATTAATTTTTATGCAAAAAATCGCTTGATAATCGAGTTTTTAAAGCAAAACTGAAATTCTCACACGTGTGTGTAGTAGAGACGTGTGGCTTTATTCAGCGAAAAAAAAGGAAAAAAGCGCATATGATGGTGTAGCTACTTTGCAAGCACATCCACTTCGAGGACAATGTCTTTCATATTTCGCATCTACATTGTCAACGTCACGTGTCGTCCTTAAAAAAGAGCCGTGGATCCCGTATGGTCGGTATAAGAGGCTAAGAAAAGCTAGAGAAAGAGAGGGAGAGTAGATCTAGTCCTCGAGCTTTTTCGTGCGAAGCTCGAGGGAGTGGACGCGAGTGAAAGAGGTACTTTTTGAGCTTGCAAGCTCTTGCACAAATCCCCTTCGATTTGCATTGAAATCAGCTAGGTGTAGAGAAGAGGAAGAGAGAAAGTGTAGTGCTGAGCTTTCGTCGTCGTATCGTAGCACAAGCTTTCTCGCCTTACCTTTTTTTTTTGCTTATACTCACCAATGCATCCGAAAGTAAGGTTCTCACCCAGCGGACCAGTGGCCAGAAATGTAAGATTTTTCTTCGAAAGCTCTCTCTTCTCAGCAGATTTTATACTTTAGCTTATGCTCACGGCAGAAGACGCACAACAACAACAACAACAACAACAACAACAACAACGTCACAGGCAGCAGTATAGCAACGGAGTATAGCTCAAGGCACAATAGAGCCGTCAAGCGCTAATTTCCCAGGACCAAGTTGCATAAGCAGTAGAGGGAAAGAGATACACGTGTGTGTGTGTGTATGTGCGATCTCTAGGTGGACGGCGTAACGGTCTCTCGATCGCGCGAGAACTTTCCCAGCCAACTCCTTCTCGCATGTCGATTGCCGGCCGTTTTTTTTTTTTTTATTCTTCTCTTTCTTTCTATCCTCTACCGAAGCGCAACGTCGTAGTCGTCGTAGTAGTAGTTCTCCTATCTTGTACGCACTCACAGCTTGATGTCAGCGCGAGAAATACGGGTCGTTGCACTTAGGTACGCGAAAACGGAAGAAGAGTCAAGTTGCTGATGGGTAAAATTAGTAGTAGTAGTAGTAGTAGTAGTAGTAGTAGACTATACGGTGTTGAATATATAAATATATGCTTATACTTATATGGATATATGTAATGCGTGACGTGTGTGATTTTCTCTCTCTCTCTCTCTCTCTCTCTCTCTCTCTCTCTCTCTCTCTCTATCGTGCCGTTTTTCAAAGCAAAGGTTTGTTTAATTTATTGTAATAATGCGTGAACGTTGGGCTTGATGTATATATATGCGCGTATCTAATTAGTTTTTCAATAAGGAATAAAAGAGCCCTACGTATGCTGCTGTGGGGTTTTTATGGACTGTTTGCTGTTCTTTAATGAGAAAAGAAATGAGAGCGGTTATACATTTTTTTTTTTTTTAATGTATTTGTGTGGAGTGTGTGAGAGTTTCGGATAATTCATAGGTGTATAATCTATATCGTACTTTGTAATTTTTATGATGGATTACTGTTTTTAATTTTTTTCAATTTTTTAAAAAAAATAAAAGTGTAGTTGTCTTATCTTGAGTATTATGGAAAATGAGTGCAATTTTTAATTAAAACAATTTTATTTTCTTTTTTCTTATTAATTTATAAAACTAGGAAGCTTAAGATTCTTTATCGACAGCCGTTAGTTCTATAGAAAGTAATAGTAGTAGTGTTTGTGCGAGAAGTTGTGCGTAAACAATCGAAAAAGAAAGAGAGAGAGAGAGAGAGAGAAAGAGCAGCTGCGCGCGAGACTTTCTGAATAATAATTTTGCTTTACCAGACAGCCTAACAAATCCCTAAGGGTGTACCAATAGAAGTTTTTGTTGTTGTTGTTGTTGTTGTTGTAGTATCAGCAAGAGCAACGTAATAATACGAAAGGGAGGGTCGAAGAGAAGATTTGCATGAAAAAATACAAGGGGGAAGAAAGTAAATGGTCTTAAGTGAGCATTCGTTTCTTTATCGAAGTTGAGTATATAACATAGAAGAAGAAGACGTTAAAGAAGAAGAAGAAGAAGCAGCAAAGCACGTCTCTCTAACTAGCATTGCGCGTTATAACAATCACTTCCTTGAAGCAAGAGAGAGAGAGAGAGAGAGAGAGAGAGAGAGAGAGAGAGTCGGGAGGCAAAGTCAGGGGGTCTCTGCACTTGGCGGCTGCATAATTTGTATTAATTAAGTCCCCCCTCCCCTCTCCTCTTCTACTTTTACCCTTCTCCCTCTCTCTACCAGCTCAGATCGACGCGAGTCCCGGCCACTCAGGGGGAGATAGAGGAGAGAAAAAGACGTCGGTTAGGCGTCGTAGCGGTGAAAAGGTGAGGTAGAGGGTATATATAGAAAGAGTGCGCAGGAGTAGAGAGCCACCGCCCCGTGAAACACGAGCTCTCAACGGTGGTGGTAGCAGCATGCGCGGCGGCCACATCATCTAATGCAAGGAATGAGCCTGGTTGAGAACTAAATTAATCAGGTTAACGAGATATCTCACAACAAAATGTGTGAGTGATGCCAACCCCCCCCCCTCCCCCCTATACGCTAGGGAACATCATGGTGGTTGGTGTACATGCTGAGGTATGAAGCAGCTAATGCACACGCGACGGACTTATTTTATAGCGCGAGATTTGATGGCTCTCTGTGTGAAGGTAGTCTAGTTAGTTAGTTAGTTAGTCTGATGTTAACTCTTTGATCCACGTCATAAAATCGTTTTTTTTTCTTCTTTTTTTTTACAAATTTCATATTTTTTCAAAGTATAATCAAATTAATTGATGTAGAAAAAAATAGATTAGACAGCACTGTGCTTTTTGGTACGTACTAGATTTTTGTACCTGCTGGTGAAAATATTAGTGAAATTTGAGGGTGTAAAATCCAGGTTGAAAGTACATCAGATCTCTCTCCTGCGTATAGCCAGGGACGTCATGCGCTGACGTCACGGGCGAGCAGAAGACCGGAAAATCGATTCAGTGTGCGGCTGCTGCTGCTGCTTTACGTTATCCGACTGTATCTATACGCTTCGTTGCGTACATCAACACCAACACCATCTCAGCGAGCTAGAGCTCTCGACGCGCAGACTCTCTCTCTCTCTCTCTCATATCCCGGGCAAACTTAGCTTTGATTTCTTTTTTTGATATTTTTTATATTCTTAATACATTTTGGTTATTTAAAATTTTTTTTTTTATTAAATCAATGCTTTGGTAGATTGTTATTACCCTTCATGTTAAAAATTGGTATAGCTAGACTGAAAGAGTATTGACGTTGAAAATGAAATTGCATCCGCAAGCTCTCTTACGTGCAGGAATGCACACATCGGTAGTTAGGGTGAGCTTGCGTTTTCTCACTTACTCTCTCGTTTCCTCCCTTCTCTTTAGACAGTTTCGCGTGAAAATTTATGCAAGCTGACGTGCTAACGAGCATTATATGCCTTACCAACAGTCTCATGAGAGTGAAAGAGGAGAAAGGTTGGAGAGAAAGACAGACAGACAGACTGGCTGACTGACGGAGTTGTAGGGGTAGCGGAAAAAATGCAGCAAGTAATAGGGGAGCAAGAAAGTCGAGAGTTGAAAAAGAGAAAGAGAGAAAAGAGGGAGAGGTGAGCGTAAAAGGGCTGCGCGCCGAAGCCAAGGTTCTCGACCTTGCACACCCCCCCCCCCTCCCCTACTGACGTAGCGCTGGTATGGTTCTACACGGCCCTGACACTGAAGAGCAGTGGCCTGTGAGCTTGCAAGCTCTTTCTCTCTTCTGTTGGTTCTCCTTTCTCCAGCTTGCCTGTGTGTGTATGTGTGTGTGTGTGTGTGTGTGTGTGTGTGTGTGTGTGTGTGTGTGTGTGTGTGTGTGTGTGTGTGTGTGTGTTTATTAAGTGGAAAATGGCCTGAAGAGGGTCGTCTATTAATTAAGCCGGTCCTCTCTCTGCCATCAAGCTCTACCTACCTTATACTACCTTTCTCCTCCTTTCTTTTTTCTCTTGCTTGTTACCACCGCAACGATGACAACGAATCGGTGGATTTTCAGGTGCTTATATTACGCCTGCCTGAGCTTTTTCGCTTTGTTTATATGCCTTTAGTACCAGTTTTTCGCGCGAGATACATTTCTAGCCTCTTTTTTTCTTTCTTTCTCTCTCTACTCCTGACTTATACCCAGCTGCTCTTATTTTTAATCCTTTTATTTTACGCGCTTTTCTTTCTGAATTTTAATGAGGAAACGGGAATATAAAAAGGCGCACACAGTGAAATTCGCGTTCGTCTTGTTAACCCTGTTCCCAAGATTTTTCGTTGAATTTTTAATTTGTTTCTGTGCGTAACTCTTCTTCTTCTTCTTTTTTTATTCCCCCTTGTACCTTTTTTTTTATTCCTGCAGAAACTGTCTGCATTTCGCATTCCACGTTCAGTTTTTTTAATGAGTTTACCTCATCTTTTGTGTTTCAGGTAAGCCGTACTGCTGTTTTATCCATCTCTCTCTCTCTCTCATTAAGATAACAGTCTCCAAGTATATTTTCATTTGTCTAAATGTAAGTAAAATGAGTTATTTATAACATTTCAAATTTTTTTAAGTAGACCCTCAAAGAATTTTATGTAAATTGCATTAATTTTAGTCAAATTACTATTTAATGAATGTTTAATGACTCGTAAATCAACATTTTCACATATCTGCTAACTAATTATTCTGCCTAAAATTATATAATTATTCTATTCATAATAGTTAATCTAATAATTATCAAATTCACGCACGTCACTTATATTAAACAAAAGCTTTAATCTACTGGCAATGTATAATATGAAAATTAGAAATAAACGACCGTCTCAAAAGAGCGAGAATTCATAGTCCTCAAAAACGAGGAAAGGGTAAGGTTGAACGCGATTTGATTATTCGGGCCGAATGACTTTTATTGCATTGCCTGAGATCAGCGGCGGCGTAATTAATTCAGCCAGCGCATTGCTCTTATTGCGCTTTAACGTTGAGCGTGTCCTGTTATACCGGAACAAAGGACGAAGAAGAAGAAGAAGAGAGATGAGAGTAGAAAACGAAGAAACGACGTGGAAGGAGAGAACAAAAAAGAGAGATTTGAAAAGCCGGATTACCTTTGGTAGGTTGGCATTAAGTCATTTTAGAGCTCAGGCATGTCGGTTGAGTCTCTTACAAGCGCTGGACTACATATTCGTGTATGCACGTGTATGCGCTAATTCGGATGGTCTTTAAGCTCTGGGTTTTGCTACTGATGGTAACATCAGACCTTGGAGATAAGAAAAAAAATGAAGATGGTGTGTGCTGCTGCTGCTGCTAGAACTTGTCTTCGTTCGGTTATCGTTCGATGTGGGAGTTTTTTTTTTTAAGCTCAACTTTCGTGACGTTGTCGCCGCACTTATGGCTTTCAAGCTATTTTTTTAGCAGAAATTAACTAGGACGTGTTTATTATTTTTTTTTTATGTTATAAACCTTAGTTGAACTAAACTAGATTACCCATCAAACTGTAAGCTTTCAAAGAAAATAATCAGGAAGCTTTCAAGGATGCAATCCTCTGACATTCTCCTTTAGTCCCGCCCTCAGGCCGTGGGGTGCCCTTGGATCCTAAGCTCACTTTTGGGTCTCGGGAATTTCGGGTTGAGTACTTGGTTGAGGCAAACGTCGACGATATTGCCTGGTACCACCCTAGAAAGTCGAATACCAGCCCAAGCTACGACGAGGAGGGCCAAAGGACTACGACAACGACGATGAGAAGGAGGAGAAGTAGTCTGTAGTAGTAGCCCAGAGCTGAGAGAAGGAATGCCGAGGTCCTTGAGGTTAATTAGTAGCGAGTCGCGATGGAATCCCGTGACGAGGTCAATTTCCGAGAGCCGTTTTACTCCCACAACCCTTATCCCTCCTCCTCTTTCTCCCTTTACCCTCTCCTCTAGGTGCCGCTTACCGACTGGAATTTTCGTCCCTCAAGTCTCGTCTTCTCTTCTCTCTCTCTCTCTCTCTCTCTCTCTCTTTCTCTCTATAAAGTGAAATTGCTTGGATAAATAATTGTTGCGATCACTCAAGAGGAGTACAATGTCACTTGAATAAATTCCACGGCGTTGTTGGGAAACTGTATGGTTCTTATAGGCAATTACGGTGTATTTTCGTAAATTAGATTGCAAACTGGATTATTTATAGTTGTTATAAATGGAAATTAGTAGCGAGTGAATAATTTTTAGTTGAACTAATGAGTATTATATGAAAAGTCTTTATGTGCTTATATAAGCCAAAGTCTTCTTTTTTCGCTTTGGAAGGAAAATGAGGGAAAATAGTCAGGATTGCGTCCGACCGGAAGTAAGAGCGACGACGAATAAAATTTTTTCCTTGTGCGCCTCGGCGATTTTTAAAGCAAAGAGGAATACGCTATAGTAGGTGTATAGTGAAGGAGCTGAGGATGACGAGGATTTTTTATGAAGCTAAGGCGCGCAAGTTTATTTGGAGGCTGCTATATATAGAGCTAGAGGGACGACGAGGTCGTTGAGGCGCGCCTTAAATTATGCAGCCGAGAAGTCTCGCTTCGTTTTCTCTACTACCCTCTCACACGCCCTTCTTTCTCTTTCTTTTTTTTTCCTTTTTTTTTGCGTCCCGTCGACTTGGCGGTTTGCGAAGCTGAAGAAAACAAATTATGGTCTCGTGGATTAACCTGCAGGCCGCAATAATTTATTAGTTTTCTTTTGTTATTGTTGTACGGTGTGGGTATAGTGTATTCTGTAGCCATGTACAGGTTTTTCTTTTCAAAATTTAATATATATATGCAAAGTAACTTTGTATAGTAAATTAGAAGAAAGCTGAATATTTTTATTCGTATATCTCTTGTATGTAAGTAACTATATTATATTTTTGATTGAATACGATGATAAAAATAAAAATTTAAGAAGTTGTCAAATAATTTGTAAAGTAAGATATTAATAAGATAAAATATATAATGTGCCACTTACGAAGATGAAAATTTGAAACATTAAAATTAAAAAAGGTAATCAAAATCTAGTAGATGAGGAGCTTGCGGAGGATGCATAATATCAGATAAAAGTTAGATATTAAAAGAACATTTATATACCTTATCTCAAGACTCTTCTATCCCGGCACTACTATCATCTCCCTTACTTTTCCAACCGCGTTCCTTTGGGCTACCGATACGCTTACTCCTTCTCCCCCTCCTTCTTCCTCCCCCCCCCCCCGTCTTCCCCCTTTTTTTTTTTTTTTTATTCCACGGCACACGCCTTCATCTCATCTGCGCGCGCATTTAATTTTCAAGAGTACTTTTAGAAAACGGAAAGTTGCCCGGATCTTTTCTACCTCCTTCCTACTCCTCCTCTTACCTCGTTTCTTTTCCTACTTTTCCATCGAAGTTTTCTCGCTAATTTTAGCCGATAAATTTGAGCTTCCCCAAGCTTTTCGCGTTGATGTGTCTGTGTGTATATGTGCGCCTCTTAAAAACAAATCGGATTAAAGTCTTTCGAAGCAACTTTAAAGAAGGATAAAGAAGGATAGGAATAGGTTAAAAAAAATAAAGAGTCAAGTCCGTCACGCAAGCAAAAAAAAAAAAAAAGGATATAAAAAGAAAAATCGGTTGGAAAGTGCAATTTTTACGCGTGACGCTCGTCATAGAGAATTCAGGCGTATATATATATATATATATGTATACGATTCGTGAGGTGTATCTATATGTGTGGATGTATATATTTTTTCCATATATTCGATAGAGCACACGAGAGTGAGTGAACGAGTGAGTGAGTGAGTGAGAGGGAGATAGAAGAGGTGTTCACGCGATAAATCGATTTTGAGACGTGTGCACTAGCTCCTCTGTATTCCGTTGCGGGCTCTCTCTCTCTCTCTCTCTCTCTCTCTCTCTCTCTCTCTCTCTCTCTCTCTCTCAAGCGGTGCTGACACGCCCGGCCACGCGTGAATAGAGCCGAAACGTTGCTCGCGCGCGCGAGAGAAGCTCGTTCGCCTTGATATATATCGAGGGAGAGAGAGAAGCGTTATATAGGCTCTGGTATTTATGCAAGCCTTGCTCTTTTTTTTTTCTTCCTCTCATCAAAATGTAAAATGCCGTCTGTGCGTTATATATACTAGCTATGAGTCTTGAACAAAATTTCGTTTATTTTATGTATCGCTAAGGCTGCTATATGCATTATCAATATAGATTTTTTTTTCAAATATTAACATTATATTGTTTTACGTCATGTTTTCTGTATGGATATATTATATCTATCGTTGTGTTAAAGTTAACGAAAATATTTTGTAATTTAACTTTGTGAGAGATAGAGAGGGAGAGAGTAGATTTCATTAGTTTGATTAAATTTATATGAAGTAAAATTGTTGTGCGTTTGACTAATATAATTATGACAATATTGCTTTTACCCTTCTCCCTTCATTTAATATCCAGTCGACGTTTCTAATTTTCAAATAATGAACTACCGAGAGAGAAAGAGAGATATAGCACAAGAGCAATCAATTAATTAAAATACTCTCCTTCAATCTTACATTATCAAGTTTATATTCGAGTTTTTATTATTAAATAGTAGAGTAGGTACATTATAACATTAACGTTAACAAAATTTCAAGAAAAAGAAAATGAAATTAAAAAAAAAATGTAAATAGCTATATTCAAAAGACTTGAAATTTTTCGCATATTTTCTTACATTTCTTATTTAAGAGGTGAAAAGATGCGTACACTTACGAAGCAGTCAAGAGATAAGAAAAAAAAGGATATAATATGCAAGATCTTTTTAAACCAAGCTGCTATGCTCTCGTCCAGCATTTAAGCTCATCTGTCACTTGGTCGCGTCGTTCTTGCCCAGCCATCCTTATTAAATCCGTCACACTCTCCTCTCTTCCTCTTTCATAGCGTTATGGTACTCTTCAACTCGGTAAAATTTCAGTCATAAACCCTTCCATGCATATACACGCACACATAACTCTACCTCCTACATCTTGTCCACTTCTCGCGCATCTTCATCTCTTACCAAGCTCTGTAAAAAAACTTCAATCCTTTCATCACGAGCATTGCATGAAAAAAAAGAGAAAAGAGCTTGGCCGTGAAAGCAGTGGCTTAAAAAAAAAAAAAAAAAAACGAAAGGGGTGAACTCGTTGAGGGTATATGGCGTTCTTCCCTCGTAGGTGAAAAGGGATGCACATAGATGGTTATCACCAACCAAGAGGAGGGGGATGATAGAGAAGGAACTTCTCGGGCGCATGTGTGTGCATGAAAAGGAAACGAGGGACGATGATAAATATGCATGGAAACCGTTGCATTGCACGACCGTTGCTGCGCTTAACCACGACGACTATGACTATGACTACGACGACGACGACGACGACGACGACAACTACCATCATCCTTGGGATGATATTGTTATTGTCGCTCGACTTGCGTCTTTCGCTCGTTTTCCTCTACGACAATGACGCTGCGAATGATATCAACCAAAACTATAAATGAACCGCAAAATACCGTCCAAGATCGATCCTACACCAGTTTACAACCAAATACACACATGTATACAGAGATTTTTATCACCATATTAACAGCTTTGTACGTGCAAGGAACATCACAAAATCAGAATAACAGTATAATCTTGTTTCGTACAACTACAAGTAAACGCACATATCCTGATGAATGTTCCATTTTCATCAGTTGTGTGTGTGTGTGTGTGTGTGTGTGTGTGTGTGTGTGTGTGTGTGTGTGTATGCGATAATTACCAATAAAAACTTCGTTACAAAGTCATCGCTTGAGCGTGTCTAGTCATCGAATATAGAGTCTGGTAGTTAGTGCGGCCAATCGATCGTTTGAGACACAGAACTACGGCAATACATCTTTCTCTTTCCCACTTCTGTCACCAAAGTTCTCTGTCTCTTGATTCTAGCAACGAGACACGTCAGTCCAAGTCACGACGCTGCAGCTACAAGATGAACCGAGAACAGGAGGAGGACTACAGAAGACTTGCCACAGCTAATGCTGCTGATGCTGCTGCTGCCACTGTGTAGACTCGGTCATTTAATCGACAGGTCAGTTGAACGAGCTTCGAACGGAAACTAGTGGAGAATTTGCCTGCCGAGGAAGAGACTGACTATTTCTCTCTCTCTCTCTCTCTCTCTCTCTCTCTCTCTCTCTCTCTCTCTTTCTCTTGTTGTAGAGTTCAATATATGTGTCGCCAAGACGAGTAGTAACCTGATTTTGGTTTGGCCTCATCCTCTTCCTACCTCTTCCCCCCCCCCCCTCCTCGAGGGAGCAAACTCGATCGGCCTCGTTACGAGCAATTCGCTCTCCAGGCTGATCCAATTACCCGGGAGCAGCTCATACTAGGGAAGAACGACGGTGAAAAGCTGGCTATCGTTGAGAAAAGAGATGAAAGAAAAGAAGGATAGTACTGAATACGGAAAATTGTCGTGAACCTACTAGGTGTATTATTCACGTATTGCGATATTTGATTGTATATTTTAACATTTTTCAAATGAGTTTCGTGATTAGTTATTGAAATTCAATTTTATCTTTTATATATGTCCCGAAATGTAACAAATATACAGGCTTTATAATAATTATATACTGCAAAATGTGAAATAAGCTTTTATCGAGTTGAGCTTTATTTATATGCAAGATAAAATTTTTTTTTTTTATATATTTTTCATCTAAAAATCAATGAGATTTTGTTATGGGAAAAGCCGACTGTTTACTTATTTCACTTTTTCCCGATAGCTCTACATTCGTTTTAGCTACCTTTCCATGACAGGCGGTAAAACGATTAGCGGTCAAAGGCAGGATCAAAGCCCACCTTTTACTCCCTCCCTCCCTTCCTTCCTCTAACCATCTCTTCTCCCACAACTCAATGAATAAACCTGTCAGACGTTGCTTTCCAAGTTAGTTTTCCGTGAATAATACACACTCGGGGGAGAAAGCTCTTTTCTGTGTGCTTGTATTCAAAGGTAATAGTTTCTCCGGTCAGGCATAGTCTCTCCCTCTCTCTCTCTCTCTCTCTCTCTCTCTCTTTCTCCCTCTCTCTTGTCCATTATGTGCTGCTCTGCTCGGCTATTTTTTAAAAGACATCCAATTTCCAGTGGTCCATGCTGAGGATAGCTAAAAAAGAAGAAGAAGAAGATGAGTCTAAATATTTTTTCAAGAGACTTCCAATTTCGTGGAAGCATCCAAAATCAATAATCCAGATACACCTTATATATGTATATATATTCCTCGTATATTAAACTTTATTAAAAGCTCGACGCTTTTATTTTCCTTAACGATCGCGATAAACAATTATTTACACCTCTCGCAGCCACAACAATAAACCAACCAATAATAGTAATACTTTATACATCTATAAGACCCTTTCTTTGCCTCTTTCGAGATTCGCTCTTGGGTATTACAACACACCCAAGCAAAAAATACTACCAGCAATGCGCATTTTCAACCCTTTCCCTCGATCGTTCTCTCATGGACCTGCGATATAGCAAGTAAACGATCCATGCTCCACTTCTTTCGTTTCTTGTGCCCAGCTCCGGACGTCGCGCGATATCCGCTTCTCTCTCGTATGTTTGGCTCGCACTTAAGTATATGTATGTATAAACGTTTTTTACTCTCTCTCTCTCTCTCTCTCTCTCTCCCTCTCGCGTCATCGACGTTCGTGGCTTTTGTGGCTATTTACGATACAGCCTTCGACGCGCTTGCTTGGAGTATATATACCCAGAGAATATATCGTCACAAACACACACGCTTTCGGTAAGAGTAGGAGGATGAGGAAAACTGGGCTGCCGGAAGAAGTGATTGGGCGGTGGCGTCGAGACTCGATTATTAAACCGCAGGATCCGACGTCAGTAGCGAATTCTCGATCCTCTCCTCTCCACCCCCCCCCCCTCTCTCTCTCTCTCTCTTTCTGTCTCGCGTAATAGCATTATTAGTTACGGTCGACCGACGATCCTGCGGTTCTCCTCCTTCTCTTTCATCACCACCTTCACCTTCTGGTCCCTCACCCCCAGAATCCAACCTTCTTCGTCCGTTTCATTTGGATAACAATCGTTTTATGTCAAGTTTATTTTTACATAGTGAAATAAACCAAGAAATAAAAACAAAGAATTTTCAAAACGTACACAATTTCTCGTTTATACCTTTAATATATTTTCGTAAAGTAGCTTACCAAAATCTACGTTAGTTATAAAAGTTGACAAAGGAAAACAACAGCAACAGCAGGCTAATTAATTATTCGTTAAGCTCGCAAGTGCGTCAATGAATTCGAGCTTAATCGCCTGAGGCTGCTGCTGCTGCTGCTGCTGCTGTTATGTTGCGCGTGAGCTGCTATTGGAAGTCTAGAAAGTGTATAAGAGAGTGAGTGAGAGAGAGAGAGAGAGAGACTTGGGACTATAATGAGAGTTTTGTTGTTTTTAGGAGTGAGAGGGTGTATTGTAATCCAGGAATATTTCGAGATGTCCAGCGCAAGTGGGTCGAGGGGGCTTTTGCACCGTGGCTAGCTATAGTTACCCAGCTAGAGCTTGACCAGCCAGCTAACCAAGAGAGGTTGCGCAGTCCACCGCCAGCCAACCCTCATCTCTTCCTCCTCCTCCTCCTCCTGTATACACAAGCTTCTCCCACCCACTCTTAACTCGCTTTGTCCAGCTTTCTCTCCTTCTCTACCTCTTTGTCCGTATATCTCTCTCTCTCTCTCTCTCTCTCTCTCTCTCTCTCTCTCTCTTCCTCTGGACGCAACGTCTCGTGTTTCTCTCCTCAGGCTCTCGGTGAACCTGGGGTCGTCGAGAAGAGGCAAGGTAGCTTAGCGGCGGCCCGTCCTAAGTTTGTTATCGGGACATTAATACCCCCCGCGAGGGGTATATAAAGTTTGTGTGCGTGGGTGTGTGTGTGTATGTGTGTGTGTGTGCTCATGTTTGTATGTAAGAGAGCCCGCTCACATCTCGTTTCTCTCTTCCTACTAGACAAGACCCTACAAGCCAGGTCAACTAACTTTCAGTGAGCCACACTGAAAAGCTTCAGCTAGTTACCTCCCCAAGCGTCTTGACGATGATGTTGCATAGACGTGTATATAGCCATTCTGTTCACGAGCTTTACTCCTACTACTCTTTGTCCCCCCCCCTCTCTCTCTCTCTCTCTCTCTCTCACTCTCCGGATCACTGCAATTCTAAAGTGTACAGCAAGTCGCTAAAGCCTTGTTTCAATGTTCGCTCTTGTAATTGCTGTGTTTAGCTTACTCTTACCTGATTGTGTTCAATTGTTTCAAATTTTTTTTTTTTTTTTTTATGTTTTGGTAATAAGGACCGGTAATTACTATATGAAATTATTATTTGTATTTTAATAAATTTACAAAAAGGTTAGCATCTTACATTTTAAAGTTCAATTTATCAATCATTATGCTGAGGATCACGAAATTTTCTAGCTAACTGACTTTGGATTTATTTTACGACAAATTTCATCACGGCACTTTATTCCTGGCTTTTTGAAATATTTTGATTTTCATTGATTTTTAGCTAGGTGACTTTGAATCCTATTTATGAAAAAAATTAACACTTTCCTAAATCGCATTGATGGTTTGTCGTTGAAGCCTCTACACGTCGAGATTTTCAAATTTCTAATTAAACGACCCTGGCCTTTAGGGGAGACCGGGGCATGATTAAAAGTTTTTTTCTTTCCTCTGTAACTTTTTTAATATTTAATATTTTTATTCCGGACAAAAAGGGTTTTAAAGGTAT
>JAPYZE010005134.1:0-10854 GCA_030522805.1 Leptomastidea abnormis | reverse complement strand
CGTGCTGCAGTGCACGCTGCACGGGCAGCAGCAGCCGGTCCCGCGAGTAACGCGTAGCATTTATATATAGATATTGACGGCCGTAATCGAACCGTTACAAACTTGATGTAACTTTTAATTGAATAAATATTTCAACAAATTCCATTTTTTTTTTCAACTTTAAAAATATACTTTTTAACTTTATCTATTATATATTTTATTCAAGATGAATCAAAAAAAAAGCACCGTTGATATATATAGCAGTACATATAAATTAGCCTCTAGGCAAATTGAAAAGGCCCATTAAGACAGAAAAAAGGGTTATTTTTTTAGCTTAAAGAATTGTTTTCCAAAGTATGGTCCAAAATCTCAAATGTCAAACCCTCTCCTTGTTTGCTTAACATTGTGGGAAATTTAATCCTGATTTGTAATAATAAGTTTTCATGTAATTTTTTTGGGGTATATATAAAGTTACATCTATATTGTCGATTAAAGCTTAAATACTAGCTGGTCTTTTTTAGTTTTTCTGTTTATTTTCTGCTGTTATACAAATGTTATTTTCAAATAAAATCATAAGCTTTTTTCTTTCCTTAAGTAAAATTGATTATATATTTTAAAGATGTACATGCCATAAGTCTTTTACAGATGAGAAGTTAATGAAACTTTTCATATTGAATTCTAATATTCTAATTAAGATACAGTTTAAATTTAGGATCGATTCATGGGTTTCTTTTGTAAAACTTATAAGCCTATAAATTTAACATTGTTCTTATGAGAAATGTAGAAAAACAAAAAAAAAACATAAGCACAATTGAGAATGTCTTAAAATTTTATACAGTTATTTATTACAATATTACACGTTATTTAAGCGCTAAATCATAATGATTGATGGGATTTAAACTAAAATATCCTAAATAAACTATAAAAAATTACCGTAAATCGTAAAATTTAACCTCAAATACGTGCAAAATATACCTATTTTTTGCGACTTTTGCAAGCAAGTTTGCTGCGATCGTCATGTTAGCTATTCTGTATGGCCTGTACATCTTTAAATATAAAATCTTTTGGATTTGCTATATCATCAGAATAGCTGAGCTTCATATATTAACTGCCTCTTCTTTCAAAATTATATAAAAAATTTATTACACCTTTTGGTTTCGTTAAACTTAATTAGTTTAATAATATTAGACTGTTTTAAATTATCAACCGACATATTTTATATGCTATTAAAAACTTACCTTTTTTTAACAAAAATTTCTGCAAGTAATATTTTTTTTTTTTAAATTAGTAAATATGACCAAAATTTTTTTTGTATGCCTAACGTGATTCTATCATAAAAATTTCAAATCCGCAACAAGTCATTCATACTATGTCGGCAGCTGACTTATTTATATTTATTAAAAAGAGCATGATCTTTAATATTTGACAAGTATATAGAATTAAAGATATATGAAACCTTTTATCTTTTTTTTCAGCTAAAAATGCCATTATTTGAGATACAGCCACACATGAACTCTTCTACGAGTTACGGTATTGTGGCAGAAAATATTGAAGATATAAAGAATGAGGCTAGAGCCACTTTCAAATTTAATGAGTCCGATTTAAAGGTGTGTGTAGTCAATTTTATAAAGAATGTATATTATTTTTAAGTCTTACGTAGACCAGTCGGTCGAGCGCCAATCGTATAACCGAGAGGGCACGGTTCACAATTCGGCATCTGACGATTAGGACAATGCGAGTTGAGGAGTCTTAGCCCAATTTTTCGTTTAATTTGTAATCTAGTAGTAAATGAACTATGACACTGTACATGTGTAATGATGTATAGTTTACATATCGTATTAAATTAAGAATAATTGTTAAAAAAATAGGCGGGCTTGCCAGTAAAATTACTAAAAATAAAAAGAAATTAAAAAATTTTTCTACAATATTCCAAAGATAGTTGAAACTTGTAAAATCAAAATAATTTTTTGAATTCAATTAAAAATAATGTCTAATACAAATATGAAAAAAATTATTCGAGCGTAAGTGATGCTATAATATCTAAGTCGAGTGAAGAATCATGCATTGCATGGAATTTTTTCTATTGACATTTTGCATATGCGTGAAGCATAATTATATTTTACAAAAAAATTTTACTTTAAATTTACAGCTAGATATAAATTTTTATAACCTTGGATTTTATTTTTAATGAAATATACAAAAACTACTAATGTATTTTAATAAAAAATAATTATATTACTTTTTTACCTGCCCAGATCATTCTTCGTGATACAAATGCAATAATAGGAAATGATAAAGTACTTTCATTTTATGTAAAAGATTATGAAGAAAAAAGAAAGCCTCCCATGAAACTTATAATTTTACCTGTTAACGAAAATGTTAACTCCATTGATATGATGAACACTTCCTCGGATTTACCTACACTAACTTCAACTTCGTCAACAGAAAGTAAGAAAATATGCATTTAATATATTTAAAATTTAAAAAATTTATCAAGTAATTACTATGTTATTATTTTAGTAAAAATCACTGACGATGATCTTAATAAACACATTTTAAGCAAAATGACAGCTACTCTCCGTTTAGTATGTGATCAGAAACTGAAACCTGAATCTACCCATCGTAGTGCTATGCATCAATTAGAATCTGACTATCTACTTCATGTTCTTAAGAATTCGAGTGCTGCAGCTTGTAGGGCACTAGCTTCAATGATTGCTAATAAGTATCCGGACTCGTTTCGTGATAAATTAGGTAATGATACTGTTAGTTCAGGTATAGAGACATTGAGTAAAGGAATATACCAGGCTGCAAGTTTTAAAAAATCAAAGTTAAAAAAGCGACCATCAGCAGAAGTTAGTGAATCCGAAATCAACGATCACACTAAAAAAGTATGTACTACTGACATATATGGATGTGTAGCTTACGCACCCTCATTGCCTGATACAGTAACTTCAGAAACTCAAGAACAAAAAGTTTGGAGTTGATCAACTTGAATAATCCGGAGAATAAAGTTGATGAAAATGTTTTACGCTTAATGCGTGATACGTATCCAACTCTACGAGTGATGCTGAACAGTATGGAAAGAAAATTGGAATCAATTTTTAAAGGTTGGCCTTTTTTACACAAGTCTCAAATTATTATTGATCATGCTTCCATCTTACTTGGTAAAGATGTTGTCGAAACGTGGCAAGGTAGTCTTGACAAATATGCTATTAACCTCAGACGCTATTTCGGAATGAAAGAGCATGAAAATAAAAAAAAAGAAAGAAACTGGCGCAATAAGCGCAATTGCCAAAGAGAGCAACATTGAATCAGAAAATCAAAAAAGTAATATTCCAATACACACAAGTGTATTTCCAATGCTACTTCAACATTTTAATGAAGACGAGAAGAATTTTTTTAAAATAATAAAGGTAAAATAAAAATTATTTTATTTAATCTAATTACTTGTTGATGGAGATTTCTCTGAGAGAAAAACTGTAAGCATGCAATGTCAATTAACAAAAATATTTATTGAAATATGTTACTTGTTGAATGTTTTAGCCTGATTGCGAAGTAGAAACCAGTTGCAAATACTCGTATCCTATACTTATAGTTAAAGGTACGCATGTTTTTTTATAGAATTAAGTATAATTAGTATCGCATTAACATCAATATATTGTTGAAATTTTGTTATTGTAATTTTCAGGAAACAGTTTGTATGATGACGAAGCTCGTTGCTGGGTTGCGATAGAAAACGAAACTATTACGTGTTCTAATAGTTTTCAGGGTTTTCTGGTTACGTTTTTATGCTATTACGTATTTGGACTTTGTTATTGTCCAGAGACTCACAAAACTTTGGAGTTCATACAGCGGTGAGATCCTTGATTTTTAATTTTTAAATTTGATTTTACTTTGTCATTATTAAGAATTATTTATAAACATTACAGCCTGTTCCTTGGTATTAATCCTCGAGAGGGTACTAAACGACAACCAAAAACCAAAAAACCATCAAAACCATTCGATTCACCAGCATTTACATTAATCCAGCGCTTTCTTTCCTATTTAGAAACGTACGAAGCTTATTTGTAGAAAGTTTATTTACGTTTCATAGTATTTACTAATAAAATATATTTTATATTGATACACACTTAAAGTGTGACAATTGTTTAGCATAGTTAGATACTTTTTTTAAAAAAAGCCAAGTTTTTAATTATAATATTTGTTTTCTTTATTGCACTGATAATTTATCTGTTATTAATAATTTTAAAATTGTGCTTACTTAAATTAGTGAACAAACTGTAGTATAGTAGTAGATTGCTATTTTTAAAATAGTTAAATTATTAAGAATACTCTTTGTTCGGTTTATCGCTAATATGCTATACTAGTACTATTATTATAACTATTGCTGTAACTATAGTTAGTATATAATCTACAATTACAAGTTTTTCATGTTCTTTTGTAAATGTAAAACTGAAAAGTTGAAAAAAAAATTTCGTGTAGTTGTTACTATTTTTAAAGTAGTGGATTTTAAAATTATTATCTTTTTTCAACTTATGGTAATGTGTACTTTAGTTTTAATTAAAAATATTTTTTATTTTGAATTAGTTACAGTAACATTGTTCAGCTGCTTATTCAATATTATTTAATAATTTATGCAGTTCAAAGGTTATATCGATTGCATAACTCAATCGTAGTGTATTTCAATAATTCATTTTTTACTATGTACAGATAATTTTCTATTATTTCGAAAATAAATTTCTAAAATTCATATTTTTTACTTATTCTCTTATCCATAAAAATTATTTACAAAAACACACACACGTTGTGAATTATATTGATTAGCGGGTGAAGGCTTCAACTTTCATCAAACAGCAGAAAAATAGTAAAGAAATGCATCTGATAGAAAAGCAAAACAAATTAAAAATTTACATATACATACACACTTATTTTGTAGCTGATTTTTTGACTTACGTGTCCAACTTAAAAATTTGTATAAATATTTATAAAACTCATAACATCTAAAAACCGGGTATACAAGTGAAAAAAATTAATTATAATCCTTACACAAAAATTAAAACAAAAACTTTGCCGGGTATATCTGATCCTCGATCCGATCACATTTGTTTTATAACGCATAAATACGATGTTAATCATATTTAACTTGTCGTGCATTGAAACCTTTCTTAAAAGTATCACATTTAAAAATAAATTTTTTAAAGAATAAATATTTTTCTACTAAAGAATTTAAAAAAAAATTATAATTTTAACATCTGATGCTGTAAAGCACAATTATCAAAAAATTTTTAAATTTTACAAAATTTTAACAATAACGTATTATAATATACTGTAAAGAAATTTAACAACATTAGAATTTTTAAATCCTTTTTAAATCTTATTTTAGGAAAAGTTTTGAAATTTGAAAAGCTGTTCTAAAAATCGCATTAAAATCCTGTTCTGAAATTTCAATATTAAATGAGAATATTACAATATTATTTAAATATTATTTTAATAGAAAATTTTTAAATTTACAAATATTTTAAGGATTTGTTTTTAAACAGAAACATTAATTTTGAGAACAACTTTGTAATTTTAAAAATTATATCGTAAACAATTTTTACAAAAACTTTTGAAAATTACAAATGTCTATGAAAATTATATTAAGAGACAGTTTTTAATTTTCAAAAAGTATAATACTTAAAGATTCAAAAATATTTGTAAAATTACAAACTTTTACTTAAAAGTATCAAACATCAAACATTCTTAAATTTAGAAAAGAATTGAAAATTCTATTTAAGGACACTTTTGAATTTTAAAAGGGGCTTCGGTAATTTTGCTTCCGACGTTTTTTCGTAAATCTCATCCAGAAATTTTTAACAGTGTTGCATAACTGGTACGGTCGGGTCCTTGGGACTTGTATTTATTCATAATGGAATGCTGAAACCATTGTCACAGTGTACACAACTATTTTGTGATGGCACTTTTGACGTAATAAATTCTTTCAATATTTTTACGACGCGTGAGACAAAAATAAATGTTTTGAATAACTTATAAGTAAAAGAAAAATGTTTTAATTTTCTAATTTTATTAAAATATTAAAGCATTATTTGCTTAAATTGAACCTCAATACATAAACTATAAACTAACTGAAATTTTTGCGATTCTTGAACACGACTTCCATTTCTTGTTATCGTTAAAAAATTGCTGCTAACTACTTTGACATAATATAACAGCGTAATTTCTATTTGATACCCTTACTTTTTTTTCTCAAAAAGTCAAGAAAACAAAAAAAAAAATGAAATTTTTCACCTTTAAAAAGCTTTCTCTTTGGGAAAGAAATATTAAATCTATAACTGCCAAGAAGGGTGGTAAAATTTCTTTTTCATACTTATATGTTTGAAAAAACGGTCAAATTTTTTAGTTTCTTTTTCAGAAAGGGTAAATTTAGTGCTTTTTTCATTCTTAAATAGAGAAGAGTATATTTTAGTGACACTTTTGTCTCACACGTTGAATTGTAAAAAATATATATATAAATCTAGAGCTTATACGAAATTTTTTAAATCTGTAGATAAGACCAATCGTCTCAAGTGTTTACAATACATTTTAGAAAATTGTCATCGGTTTGTATTCAGGGAAATCAAAGTGATGGGGTTGCAAACTTATATTATAATTTAATGAATAAATTTTATAGGGATTTCCTGCAGTTTTTTGTTATAACAAGTTCAAGGACCTCGCAAATGTATGACGCAATCTGGAACTTTCTGTTTGAAGTGGTACCAGATTTGCCTTATAATATTAAAACGGTCATGAGTGACTTTGAACCTGCCCAAATAAAGAGTTCTAAGACCAATTTATCTAAAGCAAAAAACTCAGGATGCGTGTTTCACTTCAAGCAGGTATTTAAATTTCAAAAAACAACCGTACGTGTAATTTTGTTTCTCTTAGTTACAAATTTGTGGAAATATCCATTGATTTCCTATTTAAGTATTTGTAAAAAAAAAAAAAAAAAAAATACGCCATATAAAAGACATAAGTACACTTTTTTTATTTTTATCGGAAATAAATTCGCTTTGTCCGATTTATTCAAAAAGTTATTTTTTTTAAATTACATTTTTCGTTTTACAAGTGCAAAAAATTTTTATAAATTTTCGCGATTTTCATGAAAATGTACTTCCAGACTGTATTATGAATGTTAACAAGTGTATTTTTCATTTATAAAATTTTTTTCACATATTAAAATATTTGAGAAATCAGTATCAGAAAGTTTAAGTTGTAAATTTTGCTTCCGTATATGAAAAAGGATTAATAAAAATCACTTTCAAAAAGACGCTTTTCATGAGAACCTCCCTTTTCACCTTTTTTTCTAGAACACAACAGTATTTTTAGCCACTAAACTTACATTATCTCTTTTATATTTTAGGCCATAATAAGAAGGTGGAGTAAATTAAATCTCCCTACTAAGTATGAATATATACTTGAAAAAGTATTTGCTTGAGCTTATCTATCGAAGGATAAAATGGAGGAAGGCCTTAATCATTTCACAAAACTAATTGATATAGAATATCATAATAGAGTAGAAGACGAGGGAAAAAACCTTGATGAAGAGACAAAAAGAAAAAACAAAGAATTAGACAACCTGCAAAAATTTGGAATTTACATGAGAAACTACTGGCTACCATTAAAGAGAATAGTCTCTGTATTTGGAAATTCGACAAGGACGAACAATACATGCGAGAACTTCCACTCTTATGCATCTGAACTGATAGGAAAAAGAACGAATGTCTGGAAAATGCTTAGTTATATTTAAAAACTTATATTTCTCAAACTAACAAGGAAAGGTTTAACCGTCCGGGTGAATGATTTTAAAATAACTTTGGAGATAGTTTTTTGATGATAACAATAGGCAAAAAACGCCTCTAACGCATTCTCATAGGCTTTTTTTTTTAATACAGAATTTTTACTATAAATAATTGTATTAAAATTTCTATTTGATTTTTTTAAAAAAAAAGTATTTTAACGAAAAAGTGAGTCGAATTAATAATATTTTAGAGCATAAGGCTATAGTCCAAGCAATGCGAGAAAAAATATTTTTTAAACTTTATATTTTTTAAAAAATTTATTAATTTTTATATTTATTATTTTTATTCTTATTTTTACATACAGTGCGGCATAATATAAGAATATTATCTTCTCGGGGAATAATTAGCAATTTATGATCTTGTTTCGAAGTCAATAATGTGGCCGTTATCACCCGGAAAGGAATATAGTATATTACGTGCTTAGGGAACAAGAATTAAGAAAGCCTAGATCACCAGGATATCTGGTGATCTGAGCCTTCTTAACTTGTTCCTATGGTGCGTATACAATTTTTCATTATCTTCCGATCAGGAAATGCGATTGACATTTGCACAGCTGATCGGGAGTGATCAAAAATGTATTAATTACTTAAATTATCTTAACAGCTAGCGAATTGAAATTGATATTTACAGATGCACTGAAAATAATGATGCATAGGATGTACTTGGACTTTCAATTGGTTGATGCTGGTAAGCCATTACATAACTTCAGGCGTGCGGAACTTGTTAAAGCCGATGAAGATATAAAGAAATTTGAATCAGAATTAAGAACCGGAAAGTAAGACGCTATTTGAATAACAAAACAATTAAAAGAATTATTTGAAAAAATATATATTTTTAAGTCTAATTAAATCATAAGTTACAATCATTTTAATCCTTTTTTTTGCAAACCAAAGCGTTAAATCTAACTAAGCCAGAATAAGCAAGCTAAGTAAAAGTTGCAAGTAAATCATCTTATAAAGTTTCGATTGTTGATCTATTCGTGATGTTATTGGCTTAGAATAATCACGTGGTTTAGTTTAGAGTAATACTTGAAAATTTTTAAAAATTTAATTAAAAGAAAAAATAATAAAAAAAAGTCTTGAAATTGATTAGTAAGATTATGCATTAAGATATAGTAATAATATATTGAAAAAATTATAAAATTAAAAAATGCAACCGAATGAAAGACTAGTATATTAAAAAATATTTATTGTAAATTGCAATTTATTACAGCTGGAGTGTAGAAGAATTTTTGTTAGCTATAGCCGGTTTGCGGCGACTTTATTATTCTGACGGTTTGTGATATTCGATAAAAATTTTGCACAATTATCTTTATATAATAATTGTGAATAAAAATATTTATTTTTACCTAAATAGTTTTACGTGCCAATGAGCGAAAAGCCAATCCAGAAATAGAATATTCTGAAGACGAGGAAGATGAAAATGAAGAAGAGGAGCAGAATTCGGAGCAAGTGATTGATGAAGAAAGAGGTCACAGTCTGGCTGATTTAGAGTTTTTGAAGAAAAATGTTGATCAATTCGCAGGAGCTGGTAAAATAACAATTATAAAATAAATAATTACAAATTTAAATTATGTTGTAATTGTTTACTTTATGTAAATTACCGCCATGTATTGTTTTATAATACCGGTATATTTAAAAAAAATTGATTTGGTAGAAAATAAAATACTTAAATAATTTAACTGTGCACAAAAAAAAAATTGATTTGGTAGAAAATAAAATACTTAAATAATTTAACTGTGCACAAAAAAAATATTATTTCTTAGGTGGTGATTTTGAAAACAGCTGCGCGAGTAGAATTCATTCTAGGCGAAGGAAACCCAGAATTAGTAAGTAAACAGTTTTATCATAGTGTATATATTGTTACTATTGTTATATAATTATCATACTTAATATTAATTATACTTTTTTTATAAAGTTCGCAATGAGCAATTAAGGCCAAGTCAAGCATCTCAAGAAAGGGCAAGCCACGACAGAGAAGATAAAGGAAAGAGAGCAGAGAGGGGAGGAAGAAAAGCAAGAGGAGAGAAAAGAAAAGGAAGAGAAAGAAGTACAGATAGACTAAATGAAGAACAACGAAATGAGAACGAGAAAACTGATGAAGAAGTAGGAGTAATAGAAAGTGAAGAAAACAATGACGAAGTGTATTTGCCTATCGTAACAAGACGTAGGACCTCAAAACGTGCAGATGCCCCAAAGGTAGCTCAACCTCCAAAACGCGCAGCTTCCCCAAAGATAGCTCAACCTCCAAAACGCGCAGCTTCTTCAAAGGTAGCTCAATCTCCAAAACGCGCAGCTACCTCAAAATTATCCCAACCTCCAAAACGCAGAGGTAGGCCTCGGAAACACGCACCGACACCTCCTGAATTTGAGCCTGATTTAATCGAGGAAATAGTCCATCAAGTAAAGAAATATATTATCAGTCGCCGATATAGAAGTAAATTAGCCTAGGGGGCGCATCTCCAATACTTTGTTTAAAAAAAATAACGATCTAATAAAAAAATGATTACTCTAATTAATTATAATTATTTAATAACTAATATCACTGATTAATATATAAACACCCTTTTTTCTAAATGCTATACTTAAATTTTATGAGTATACGATCATATTTAATAGGAAGGTGCTACAAATACTTGTTCCTCAATAACTGCTGAACCCCAAAAGAGCAATCTATCATCTTCAACAGATGCAGTATTACCTGCAGCAATAGAGAATCGTATTGAGGTGAAAATAAAACTTATTTTGTAGACCTAAACAAAAGTATTTAGATGACAATACATAAGATTACAGTTTGCGTGTACAGAGAAATTAATTTCTTTGTATTGTTATCTCCTATAAGATCAAAATATAAAAAATATACTTTATAAAATCTTGGGATAAGGATTATATATATTCATATATACATTTTTCAAAATACTGTGATGGGCGAGAGCAAAGCGACTCAACAAGAGAGCTTTGACCGCCAAAAGCTGAGGCAGCGCATTACGCTGCCTACAGCAAAAGCGCGCGAGGAGAAATGAGCGTACGAAAAGCAG
>JAPYZE010005133.1:0-31303 GCA_030522805.1 Leptomastidea abnormis | reverse complement strand
TAAAATATTGGCGCTATGTATATCAAACTCAACCAATCACGTTACATTTTGAACAGCAGCCAATCAGATCACGAATAAACTGGCTCCACTTTTCGGGTTCTCAATTTTATATAACCGAACCGATAACTCAAAAGCTTGATATTATCTTATAAGTACCAAGGTCAGAGTAGTGTGTTTTTGTAAAAAATAGAAAGCTATTTCAAAAGTTAATTTCTAAAATATACGTGTGAGACGAATTGGTTTATATATATTTTACGCAGAGAATAATAAGGAATGTGAAGCTGTTGTTTACATATAACACAAATAGAGCTGCTTTGATTTAAAATAATACCTTGATAAGTTAAATATTTTTAAATAATTATCTAAATTATCTTGCGTTTCGTAAAAATAAACAAAATTTAAAGTACATTAATTGTTTGAAAAAAATAGGATTTTTCTATATAATTTAATAATTTTAGTGATACTGGATGAAAAGAGACAGAGAAAAGGAGGTGCATTGTATATTTTAATTTATATTTTGATACTTATTCGTTTTGTACAAAAATTTTTTTATTATTTTTGATACATTGTCAAAATAAAAATCAATTTTATTTGAAATGAAAAAAAAAATTAGTAGTCAAACTTTAAAGTTTGTTAAAGTAAATTTACTTACTTAAATAAGTGAAAATATATAAGAAAAAAAAATATTATAATAATTGTCATTGACTTATTAAAAAGATTTCAGACAAGAATATTATTGATAGTAAAAAATAATAAGTTTATTTATATTCATAGCTAATGGCAGAATTGACGATGTCTCGTCGTGTGTCGTTTGTACCAGATTCCTTCTCGTAATGCCTTAAAGACTCTAGCAGTGTTATAATTTGAATGTCAACAGATCCTGTTATGTCTAAAATAATTTAATTATCGTTCAAATTCATTTAAGCTTCATCCTCTTATTCGTGTATCATTTAATGATAATAATTGTATTACTAAAAATAAAATTTAAATATTAAACAAAATTAATTATCTTACTTAAAATTTCTTCAGCATGATGAGCTAATTCCGCAGCTTTTTCAGTGCAGTACAAAATTACGGCAGCTGAATCTTTAGGATTAACGTGGTCGGTGTCGTAGGAACGTGCTATTGTATATAGGTAGCTTCGACTTGAACAGAGTTTCGTGTACATCCTACATATTTTACTCTGAAATATTTTAATGTTAATAGCTATTATAATCATCTATACTTATTTAGGAAAAAATAATAAATAAAAATTATAATATACACGTGTATTTACCTTAAATTCAGTAAATATATTGTTGTTGAGTGCGCAATTGAACGCAGCATTGCAAAGGGATTGCATAAATCTATAAGTGTTATATGATCATGTTAAAAATTAAACTTTTAATCAAATTATTTTTTCATCGAATTTTTGAAAAATAATTTACCCTATTGTACCTCCTGCCAATATCACTTTTTCTATGGTCATACAGCTAAATAGAATCTCCTGTCCCCGGTGTTTTTTTCCAAGGATATTTGATGCTAAAAATACATTAAAAATTTAACTATTACAAAAAAAAAGAAAAAGAAAGTTTCTAGTTGATTTACCTGGAACTTTACAGTTGTGGAATATGAAGCCATTAGCAGCTTTTGAAAAAGCAAACCCGCTGAAACTCTTCTCAACAATAAATGCAGTAACTCCACAGTTTACGTTATGATCCGTAATTGCATAAGCTATGATGATGTCGATAATGGGACCATTTTCGGCTCCAATACCATTGAGAATGTAATGATTTCCCTTCTTTTCTGCCTCCAATGCCATCAGTCCTAATCCCGATTTATCATTGAACTTGGGTAATGTCATGATACCTATAACTTCACCGCTGCACATCTTGAATTTATTAATTAATCAAGTAGTATTTATTATTTTAATTATTATTATTATTGGATATATTTTTCGAAAATTTCATTGGACTAAAAAATAAAATAGGCATACATACCTTTGGTAGATACTTGAGTTTTTGTTCATTTGTTCCAAAATAAGCGATTGGGTGTATGCAGTAATTAACATGCATGTTGTAATCAAAGGCTGTCATTACAGAAGCTTGGGCCAGTTCTTCTTGAACAATCACACAGTCAATTAATTCACCTTCCTGGCCACCAAAATCTTTTTTTACTCTGATGCCAAGCAAGCCAAGTTTACCCATCTCTCTAATGTTTATCTATAATTAATTAAAAATTATTGTTAGTTTTAATTGAGTAAATTAATCTTGTTAATATTAAATTATTATTGTTTAAATTAAGTATAATATTAAACGAATGGTAAATGAGATATGGTCGGTAATGTAGAGTTACCGACAGTTATTCCATGCGACTTTAAAAAAAAAATAATAATAATTTGAAAGACCAAGAGTCGGTCGATAAGAAATAATATTTAAGCAACTGAGAAAGATCTCTTTAGTTTTAATTAAATAATAAATTAATACCGGATGTAGTTGTATATATAGTTAATTCTTTTTATCGTTTTTTTTTTTTTACTTACTCGTTCTTTTTTCATTTTTCCACTTTCGTTTACCTCGGCAACCTTCGTTTCTTTATCATTTTTCTTTTCGTCACTATTTCCTGGCGTCAATACCAAATTAGCAACCACTTGCCTCAACTGAAACATAAAAATTATCTTACTATTAATATGTGTATGAATATACAGAGGCGAACAATAATCGCACGAATAATAATTATCTTACCTCTTTTTGTTTCTCTGTTAAGCCGAATAGCTTCTGGTCAAACGGCGGGTTATATGTTTTGAACCCTGCTTGTTGTTCTGCATCTCCTGAGTCTGAATCTGAGAGCTGCGCTTTCTCAAGCGCGTTGAGATTTAAATTCATGATATTTTTATAAATGCTTACACTGCAGAGTCTTACGGAATACTGACGCATGAGTGAGCTGAAAAGTGACATCAGCTGCGTATGCGTATATAGCCCCTTCTTATTTTTCTTCTTCTTCTTCTTCTATACAAAATATAGATCCTATGTATGTACATACATACATACATACTCTTGGCTTAGTTACTGTTTACCTTCATGACTGACTTTCAAAAGCTTGATGTTATCTTGCACTCAGGGGTCAAAGCTGCAGCGTGTTTATATACATAGGTATGAGAAAGCTGTTTGCTACATTTTTATTTATATTATTAAGAAAAGTAAGCAAGTTGAAAATTTTAATTTTAAAATGTTTCATTTTTTTTTCTTTTTTTCAAAGAATTAAATAAGAAATTTAACAAACAAATTGATGTTTTTTTAATTTATAATTTTCTATTCTTTTTAAACTACCCAGTTTTAACGAATTTTGTACCTGCTTTTTCGAACCTCCATAATTTATAAGTAATTAATACTATTTGTAGGGAAGAATCGTTCAGTACGGACCTCCATAACTATTTTGCCTGTAACTTTAGATTAGATGATCCAATTTTCGATTATAAAAAAAATTTTGTGCGTCTGCCATTTTTCGAACACCAAATTTTTTTTTTTAGATTTTATCTGCACCAGAAATGATTTGATAGGCGTTTTTTTAAAAGTAACATTTTGTTTGAATGTACTTACGGTGTAGATAGAAAAAAAAGCTTCCTCTATGAGGAAGCAAAATCGATTATTGCTTTAAAGCTAATATTGATTAACTATATATTTTTTTACTACAAAGTAAATGAATGTTTATATAATATTAACAAAAGTTATACTTTTAAAAAAGAAAGTATTTAAATGGAAATAGCTTTCTCTTGATTAAGTTCATAAAATTATTCTCCTATTCAACAAAACAAATTAAAAAAATAATTATGTATCTAAAAGGTTTATATAAATCAGCATAATACCAATATAAATGTTTTAAAATACAAGAATTTAAAAAAAGTTGAAACGTTTAGTTCTTGAAACAATTTTAGCTTAACTAATATTTAATGGCAAAGTAAACATGGCGATATTTTAATAAATAAGTTATATACCTACGTCATATTGACAATATCGATTTTAAAAAATTGAAAATTCAAAAACGAAGCACGTAAGGTAGTCTAGATCAGTTGGAAAAGTTCCATTGACCCAGAAGCTTTATGCTAGTTCCTTTTTCTCAATAAACTAATAGCAATTACAAAAAATTATAGTGTCAGATATTAAATTTAAAATATTCGGAAAACCAAAATCAAAGTTAACATAAATTGCTTTTAATTATTATTGGAAAACGGTTTGGTAAGTATTTAACTCTATTGTTAATCATTTAAGTTATGTTACTAAAACATTGCATTGATATTTTATTGATAAATATTTGTGATTAATTTTTTTATAACTTTTTAACTTCTTCTAAGTGTATAAATTTTTTTATATGCAACGGACCAACGGGGTCAAGGTTACAGAAAGCTGTGGGTTAGGTAAAGTTAGGGGACTTTCACTGCCGGTCAGAATTGATAGATTCTTATGATCGCAATCGCATACGTTATTTTGCAACTGCACACGAATAATTAGTAGTCGGTGCTTCAGGCATTGAATAAAACTTTTGAGGATTGTTATATCGACAAGTTTACCAAGTGATTGCTTATAAAGAGAACTTTGGAAATAATAAAAAATGTCAGGCGATAAAAAGGTACGGCTTCATAACCTCAAAATTGCATGCTTTCGTAAATGAAATTTTTATTTTGATTTTTTGCATTTTTAAGAACTTTGATTTGTTATAATTTTTAGCAGTCTGAAGAGTCAGATCATATTAACTTGACGGTTCAGGGACCAAATAATTATGGAATTATTCAATTCAAAATTAAAAAGCATGCGCCTATGAGGAAACTTATGAATGCTTATTGCGAACGAGCGGTATGTTTAATTGTTTTTCTTTTGTTTACCTAGTTTTAAATTATTCTTAAAATATAATTGCCTATCACTTATTTATATGACATATTGTTTTAGGGATTGGACATCAATGCAGTGAAATTCCACTACGATGAGAAACCGATTAATGAACTTTCTACACCTTTAACTTTAGAAATGGAAGAAGGGGATATTATAGACGTTTATCAGAAACAGGAAGGTGGACTTTGATTTGAATTTAAATAATTGTTTTCTTTAAGATTAATATATCATATATATAAGCTAGTAGTACCTATACTTTAAAGAGAGAAGTTTTTTTTCAATTTTACACAATCTTTTAAAAATGTCTTGATGTTATTTTACTGTGGGATGAGAAATTTTAGATTTTTAACCAATATAACAATATGCAGATTTGTAAAACATCAAAATCAAGATCAATTCATATTATTTTTCAAAGTAAGAAGTAAATGTACTGCGCAATGCCATACGTTTTGTAAATCAATAATGTCAATTTATTTATTTGTTTTGTAAAATGATTCTATATGAGTCATTTAGTTATCGAGCTAGGTTTTTGCTAGAATATTTGCATTATTAGAGTGTAACAATTATTTGGAATATGTCAATATCATTTTAAATTTTTCAAATGTTTTTTTTATATTTCTTATGTGCAGCTATAAAATACATTTACTTCAAACTAGTAAATCTAAAAATCTTGAAAATTGTTTATAAGCTGTTATAAAAATTTTTAATTATCTCTGTAAACAAGTTAATGTACCATACAAGTCGTTAATTTATTTACAAGTGATATCATTTTCGCCCTATTGCTCAAACGATTTTTAGCAAAAAGTTGCTAAAAATTCTTAATGAAAAAAATTATTCATTCTTGAAAAAAATTATTTTCCGATTACTTTTAATTTTTTTCTTCAATTTGTGTTTATTCATAATAAGTAGTTATATAATCCAAAGATAAACAGTTAAACTCAATTTCATTGAGATAAGATGCAAAAAATAATTTATAGACAAAGGGTTAATCACATTCTTCATCAAAATATTAAATTCATTTTATAAAATTTATCTTAAATTTTTAATTAATATTTGTTCAAGGAAAATAAGGTTTAAACTGTTTTAAAGCAAATCATAAGAATGTAACCCAAACATTGTGTGAATAAATATAACCACAATATGGATGAAAAAATACACAACTCAGGAATGATTACAAAGAATAGCTATATATTGTTTTTATCACTTATATTTGTTTTGAAACAACAATAAATCAAAGTTAGTTTATTAAAGATTATTTCTTATCTATTGTAAAAAAAGAAAAAATTCATAATAACAATTTGATGAATTAGAGAAACCTTAGACAAAAATTATTTCAATATTTTATTAAGTTTCACGTTATCTTAATATGTAGTGATGAAATTCATTACGAGTATTCCAGCAAAATTTTTTGGCTGACTAATTCTCGTCGAAGCTCTTTTATACCAGCACAGTGCAGAAACAACTTCATATCGCCTATTAACCGTTTAATTGCAGCATCGATATTTTCATCTAAAAATTTACAATTTTGCATTAACAACTTTAAATTTTTATTTTCATTTGCCAATCGTTTGATTAACAAGTAGAAAAATAGAAATTTAATATTTAAGTGAATTACTTACTAAATATCTTTTTAGCATCATCTGTTAATTCTGTAGCGTTTTTTGTACAGTACAGAGCTACAGCATTAGTATCTTTGTAATCGATCTGGCCGTTGTCGCAAGCTCGTGCTATTCTATACAAGTAACATGTACAATTTTGTGTACATGCCAGCTATTTTACTCTGAAATTTTGTTGTTTGCATGAAAAAAAAAATTAATTGCTCACGTAATTAAAAAAAGAAACATGTGTGCTTTACCTTGAATTCAGTGAATAGTTTCTTGGTTTTTGTATATTCAAACACGGTGTCGCAAAGAGCTTGCATTAATCTAAATATCATAAAAAAAATTTTTAAATTAAATTTCATAATTTAATTTTAGTTATTTTTACGTATATGTTCCATAATTAAAAAGCTTACCCAACTGTTCCTCCAGCCATTATCGTATCCTCAAATTCAAAGCAGTTCCTCATAATTTCTGCTCCTTTATTTTTTTCTCCAAGCATATTTGCAACTGTAAATATATGCAAAACAAAACGAACTTCAATAAAAAGAATATCATAGAGCAGAAATGGATGATCCTTAGGAAGAAATTAATGCTTATGAAGCAGTAGCAGAAGCAATCGAAGCACCCGCCACACGAAAATATGGTGATTACACGCACTTATGTTTGTGAACAAAAATCACAAACTGTGGAAGAGAAATAAGTCCAAGTGTTGTCGGCAAATGAGAGACATATACGCCTCGGTGCGAGAAAGAGAAGTTAAGACCCTCATTCAGTACATGAATAAGCTTTTAAAAAAGCCATCTAGTTTTTTGAATTTATTCGTAAGTAACGACGTTGTGAAAGCGATGAGGAGGAAAGACCTATTTAATTAGAATAAAAAAAAGCAAAAACGGTAAAAAAAACAAAAAAGACAAAAGACAAAGTTAGAAAAAAACAAGAAAGGTAAAAAACAAAAAAAGGTATAATAAAAAAAAAATCAAAAAAGATAGTAAGCAAAAAAAATATAAAAATAAAAAAAGGGACCCTTACCTGCCGCGTCCAAGCCAAGCCGCGGATCCTGGGTGATGCTAAGGCAGGCAAGGGGCAACGTAAAATATATTTCAAATAAATGTAACGATTCCTTATCGCTTATAGAACGTTCTGAATGCAAAATTTTAAGATCTAACTGCTCAAAAACGTTAAAGCCCAAGAAAAATAGTAATATTTCACTTTTAGATGGCATAACTCATTTAAATGTTTTATTGAGTTGTCTTTTGTTATCTAAGACCTTAAATTCAAAAAATTCCTTTAATAAAACAACCCTTTTTTTTAAGTGCGTCAAACGGTCAAAATCCAAAATTTCGCGCTCGCGAGTTATTGGGTTATTGGGTATAATAAATTAAAATGAACTCACCGGGTACTTTTAAATTAAGTAATATTGACGAGTTTTCCGTGAATATTAATCCCTCGCTAGAGTTTTTCTCGACAATAAAGGCAGAAATTCCATACTGTATATTAGGATTTGTAGTAGCAAAAACAACAAGGATAGTGGCTTCACATCCAGTTGTAAGTCGAGTGCCATTGAGAATGTAGTAATCCCCTTGCTTAACTGCCTTAAAATTCGTGTTTTTTTGAAAATCCGGCTTGATCATTGCACCAAAGTGTTCGCCATTGCAAAGCTGTTTTAATTGTTATTCAATCAATTCAAACTGGTTTAATTTGAAAGAATTTAAAAAAAAATTGTAGGAAAAAAAAATAATAAACTTGATACCTTTGGTAAATATTTGAGTTTTTGCTCTTCGGTGCCATAGCGATTGATTGGGTAAATGCCATAAACTGAGTGAATACTGTAGAAAGAAGCAGTCATTGCAGAAGCTCGAGCCAACATTTCTTCTACTATGATCTGGTCCAGAAAGCAACCTCCGCTTCCTCCATATTCCTCTTTAATTGTGATGCCAAGCAAGCCAAGTTTACCAAGCTCTCTCCAAATTTGCTGTAATTAAATATATTTCATGTCGAGCAAAAATGTGGAAGCAAAACTTTATTTTAAAATCTTTTTCGGGATTTGGTAAGTGACGAGTCAGTTTTTAAGGATGAAACGCGAGTTTTCGGAGGGGTAAAAAATACTCTCCAAAATTTGTTTCTCTGTCTCTTTTCATCAAAGTGAATATTGTTCGCCTGAACGACTGAAGCTGGGCGAAATTTCAAGGTTCAAAAATAATTTATTTACTTGGTGGACAAAAGAATAAAAACCTTTATTTGTATAAACAATAACCAAAGTCGTTTACGTAGTAAATGTAAATAAATATGTGTAAAATTTTTTTGTTGAAAAAATGGCTTATTAAAAAAAAAAAATTCATTCGTGATCAAAATGAACTGATAAAACATAGTCTTATATCGCTGATCGTTTCTGATGCTGGTGAAAAATTGAATTATGACCATTATTTCTATTTTTGCTCGGGAGATAATAGCTACCTATAGATTATTAAAACAGACTATTTCGTAAATAAATAGTTTTTCGTAAAACGAGATTGTAACTCAAAATACTTAATTTATAAATAAAAGAATAACAAATAGTTGGTAAACACTTGCAAGTATTCTACAGAGTAAAAGTTGACTAATAATAACAAATCAAAAGCCGTGAAACAGAATATTAGTGTCACGTATACGATAGCCAACTCCACGTTATACATTAGATTAAAATAATATAATTTCAAATGAATTATTCTATAAATCGTTTACTCAATATAATTTTTAATGAAGCGCGACGACACTTTATGTGCAGCTCATCATACCCATAGCTGCAAAACCTGACTATATCTACATATAGGGGAGAGCGGGGTCTAACTACACGATTTTTTCCAGCAATTTTTTCCCCTATTAAATTAATGAAATAGGTTCTGAAAATAATGTAGACTCTTAACTACAGATGTCAAGAAGCTCCTCAAATTTTTTCAAGTCAAAATATTTAAATGTCCGATTTCTGTAGTACAATTACTGAAGACCCCGCTCTCCCCTACATATGTATTATATAACAGACCTCGGTGGGAGCTACTATACTTGTTATTAACAAAGGTATACTCTACTCATATGTACCCTACTGATAGACTTCAGATGAGATCCTAGATGAGATCTCTGGCCAAAACTGCAGATGAGATCTCATCTAAGGTTTATCAGTAGGGTAATTCATACAGTGTCAATAAACGTACAAAAAAAAAGGTACACTCACTTGTCGTAACGAACTGTTCTCATCTATACTCTTTTCAAGCTCCTTTTCTGTAAAATCGAATACTGATTTTCTCAACTAAAATCATAAAATAGTTTTTTTTGTCAGTATTTTAATTGCACCCACATCAGCTTATGTATACTAATCATCGCTTCGTCAACATCACACACGACATCACATAATCGCTTCTTTTCTCACCTCTTTCTGCTTCTCGGTTAGACCGAATATGTTATCGTTGATCGGGCAATAAATGCCAGGCAGCTTCTCATGCCCATCACGAAATTCACGAAAGTCAGGATCCATAACTGATTTTTTTACACTGCCAAGGTTGATTAACTGCGTATACTGACTTACCGAGTATACTGAAACAGCTGGAGTGGTATGCTGCTCGCTCTCCTTATATGTGTAACATATGTATATACATACACCAAATTTATTTTATACCTATATGTACGGTGAGATATGTTGTTGAGAGGACCATATGGTATATGTATAATGTGTATACTGAGCGCCATCAGCTGACCTAATTGTTTACCTATACTATAGCTCCCCTCCTTTAAGGGACCACTACATTGACGCGTGCACGCGCGTGTGAAAGCGTTTTTATACGCTAGCGTGGGAGACGCGAGAAACGTAAAATTTTTCATTGTGAACAACCTCGATATAATAAAACACACTATCTTATAAGTTGTACGTTATGTGTTTTAGTATATTGAGGTTGTTCAGGTTCACTATGAGAAATTTTACGTTTCTTGCGAATTTCTCGCATGCTCCCATCACGCCCACGCGTAAAAACACTCTCACACGCACTTACAGTGTACATGCGTCAATGTAGCGGCCCCTTTAAGCTTACTTATAGTTTTTAGAACTTGCAACGCGTCTTTTGCATATAAGTTACACGCAGTAAAATGTTTACGCAGATTTCGAAGTATTGCATAATTTAATGAACAATGTCAATCTTATAAAAGTTAATAAAAATCAAACTGACGTCATTTTTATTTTAATAAAAAAAATATATATTAGAGACACGATCATTGGAGTGCAAGTAAATGTAATCAAGTGAATTTTGAGCATTAAAAAAATAAAAATTAAAGATTAACAAATTTTTTGATCCCTTAGTTTCACTTAAAATTTAAATATTTCTACCCAGTAGAACAAATATTTATAAACAACTTTAAATTTTTATTTTCACTTGGCCATTATTTAATTGTGTAAACCAAATTGATAAAATTAAAAAGTGAATAATGTAGGTCACTTATACGTAGAAGTTTTTATAACACCAATTTTGTTTTTTAACATTACCATTTCACTCAGGTGCTTGATGTTGCAGAGCTATATAAATTTACTTTAACATATCGATCAGATTAATTATATTTTAGCAGTATGCCTCTTTTAAGGAAAATATAAGTTAAAAGAAATCCGATTTAGTTGTTAATTTTATTTAATTTTAATCTATTGATCTAAGGTAACAACCTCCAGTTTCCCCTATTTCTTTTTTACTGTGATGCTGCAAGCTGATTTTATCTAGCTCTTTTCAGTGTTTTTATAATTAATAGTCATTCAAGAGTAAAATGACGAGCTGAAATAGTATGAATAAATGAATAGTATATTACGTACCTAAGGAACAAGAATTAAGAAGGCCTAGATCACCAGGATATTTCGCCCAAGGCGAAGCCCGATTAAGAAAGCACAATTCTTAACTTGATGCATTTTAAATGGCTCAGTAATCACCGATTTCAAATCGATTTCACTGATTTTACACGTTAAAATGAAAATCGATTTCACGAGTGAAAACCCCCTTGCGTGGTGCTTATACTATTTTATCATCTTCCGATTAGAGAAGTGCAGTTGAAATTCCCGCAGCTGATCGGGAGTGATAAAAAAATTAATTTAAATGACGCGTAAAACAAACAATATAGTTAATGCAATAATTATTTATACATTGATTTATTTATTGATCCATTGAACAAGTTTTTCTTGTCGCTCATTGCTATACTCCATAAGAACTTCTGTGTGAAATTAAAAACTTAGTGTCTCAATTAAATTGAAAAATGATATATTATCCAGTATAAGGACCATACATACACGGAAAAAAATTATGGGCATTCAGCATTACGATGGTGATATGATAGCGTAAATGTTTGCTACGAGGAAGTAATTCTTAACATAGTTGGTAACATTTTTATGCTACGTGGTGAGATAATTGTCCTAAGCTAGATAGTTTCTGTAATTATGCTGCTTCGGTGAAAATTTTTAATTACAAACTGTTCTTTTAAGTATCCACAATTTTTTCCGTGTATCTATAGTCGGATCTTTTTTTACTTCTTGATTAGAGTGAAAATTTTATCGTTGATCGAGTAATGCTCACCAGGATACCAACATGCTGTTGTGGAAACTGAAATTATCTACCAAAGTTTGCTAAGATTTAAAACTTATATTAGATACTTATAATTATTAAGGCAAAAGGATTACTGACAAGTTACTCAAGCAATATACCAACTGCATGGTATATTATATATTTTTGATTATTTATAATTTTTTGCATATAGTAATTATCAAATCTCCGAAAAAATTAGGATTGCAACGGATATTTTGATAACGATATGAAATAAATATATAAAATAAATCTTGTAATCATAAAACAAATGAGAATTTTTTTTTATTACTTATATTTGTTTACAAATGCTAACTGAATAAAGTTATTCTATACTAAACATGTCTTGTGTTATCTATAACAATAGCAAAAAGTTATTACATAAAAGGAATATTTATAATAGATTTAATTTACATTAATATCACTGATTTTAGTTAAGAATATTAATTAAAATTATTACTAAATAATATAATTTTATTTACATTTACAATAAAAAAATTTTCTTGCAAAAAAATGTTAATTCAAATTTGTATCAAGTATAATTAATTTAAATTATCGGTACTCGTGCGAAATCATACAACTGACGATTTTTCGTCGATTTTTATTGGTACCAGCACCCATTTGATAAATCAAGACATCAGCCAATAACCGTATAGTTGATTTTTCAATATTTCCATCTATAAAAATAAAAGTGATTTTATTTTAATTTGTTCATCAATTAATTATTAATAAGAAAAGCTAAAATTTTAATGTTAAATTACATTACTGACCTAGCATTTCGTTAATATCTTTTATAAATTCCATAGCGTTTTGAGTGCAATGTAAATACACGGCACTGCTATCTTTGCGAATAATATGGCCATTGTCGCAGGCACGTGCTACTGTGTACAAGTAATTTCGGCTGGTACATAGCTTTGTATACATATCAGTTATTTTGCCCTAAAATTATGTCATCAATAACTGCATTGAATAAATATTATTTATATATTAATGAGAAAAATTAAATATAAGTTACCTTGAATTTAGCAAATTGCTTTTTAGTGTGTGCGTACTCGAACGCAAAATCACAAATAGCTTGCATTAATCTATAAATATTTTGAAAATTTTAAAAATTTAGTTTTGAATTCATTTATATGTCATTTTTGAAAAGTAGCTTACCCAACTGGTCCTCCTGCTAATGTGATGCATTCCAAATCTAAGCAACTGATTAAAAGCTCTGCTCCTTTATTTTTTTCTCCAAGTACATTAGCAACTGAAAACAAAAAAGAAAACGCAATCAAGTACCTATGAAAAAAAAAATATATATATTTAATAAATTTTAATGAATTTACCTGATACCCTACAATTGTTAAATCCGAATTTGTTCTTATTTCTACACTCCAAGATAACACATCCCTCGATTTTGGTATCGACAATAAATGCAGTGAATATGCCATCATGATAACGATTTGTTTTGGCGTAAACAACTAAGATGTCGATTTCGGATCCTAATGTGTATCCAGCACCGTTAAGGATATAGTAATTACCTTGCTTCTTTGCACTTAATTCTTCCAATTGATCGCCATCTTCAAGTTTCGGCATCAACATTGAACCAACATGCTCGCCGCTGCACAGCTTCATTAATTTTTTTATTAGATATAAATAATATAAATATTATTTTTGAAGGAAATAATAAAAGTATAAGTATATACTTTTGGCAGGTAATTGCGTTTTTGTTTTTCGGTGCCAAAACGAAAGATCGGATAAACGCAGTGATTCAAATGGTTTCCATAGTCTAAGGCTCCCGATGTTGATACTCGGGTCCATTCCTCTAAGATTATAACCAGGTCCATGTAGCAACCTCCTCTTCCTCCATAATCCTTATCTACTCCAACGCCCAACAAACGGTCGAGTTTGTCTAACTCTTTCCAGAGTTGCTGTAAAATTATTTCAAAATAATTAGCATTAATTTTAGAAAAATTTAGTTGATAACTATGAATGCTGATAAATTGTGATACAACTAATACTTCGATATTTAATAATTTATAAATAATATCATTTTAAATAATAATAACTTCAAAAACCAAATATATAATTTATTGTAAGGATAAGAAAATTAAGTGTCTATTATATTGTTCCAACACAAGCAGACGGAACAAAGTAAAATAAAGGAATATCATTTTAAATAACGAGTTATATGTTAAATGTCGATATCTTATATAAGTACTCACTCTTTTATCGCCGCGTAAACTTTTTTCATCGCTCATCTCATCTGTACTCTCTATGAGATTTTTCCGTGCGAAATCAAAAACCAATTGTCTCAACTAAAATCATGAAATTATCAATTATCAATATATGTATAAATATTATTCACTGATTATCGTTTCGTTAATTCTATATAGTCCCTGCTTTCCTTACCTCTTTCTGTTTCTCTGTGAGGCCAAACATGTCATCATTGATTGGGTAAAACATTCCTGGAGCTTGACGTTCATCATTGAGAAATGGAAGGATAGTTGAAAGTGCATCATATTTAGCTTCCATAATAACTGACGTGTAGTTGATGAAATTATATGCTCCTCCGATGAATAGTCTTTCTTCTATATACTAAAATGTTATTGCATATAACATCTGCTTAACTTGTCTTTGTTATGTATGTATTTTCTTCCAAAAACTTATTGGACGTGGATTGAAAGGAGCGAATGTAGCTGTTGTTTATGCTTATATAATTAAACGATATTGACTGTATGTAAACAAGTCACATAAATGAAATAAAAGTCACTATAAATATCCTACTATATTATTAATAACTGCTTACTCTTTCGGAGCAGCTAATTATCTAATAACGGAGCTGCGGAACAATAATTAATTCCACACGCGATATAACTTTGCATCGATACCTGCCGAAAAGAAAACGTATGCCTGCCCCTGCGACGTCCGCGACAGTAAATAGCTTGATATTCGAAATTCAATTTTGCGTGCACGAAAAATAATACTTGGATTACTTAAGTAAATGATATTAAGATTTTAATCTTGATTTTATATAATACTATTACGGACGACAGCAGAAGCCGCCGAAGGAGAAATGCGGAGCAGTTGCTTACGTCGTCAAAGTTCGAACGGAGCCACTGTGATTTGAAATACACACCAACACACCTCAACGTATGTTTATTAAGCTACATTCACAGTAGCGTTTTTTTCTATGCTTAGTCGAACTACTTTTTTCTAAACCATTTTACGACAAAACTAGCTTTATTCAGTATAACCAGTAAAATGAGCTTTTTCGTTCATTACTCGCAACTGTTTTAGCTTATTCAAGTTCATACTCACAGTTTTGTAGACCAAGTATTTAAAAAACTTCACTGTGAACGGAGCCTAAAGATTTATAAACCGCAGTCGCGTAGAATGAATTTTTTAAATTATTCAATATTTTTCGTTTATTTTTTAAAAATTAATAAAATTTGAAGTACCTAGCATTAAATATTGAAAAACAATCTGATTGTTTTTTACGCTATTTAAAATATTAAATGATAATGTGGAGAAGAAAAAAAAGATGGTGTGTAGCACTTTATTTTTATATTCATTTTTTAATAAAAGTATTCTTTAAGCTATAAAAATTTGAAAGACAAACATTGACATATATAATTTGATCAAAGAAGAATATTGAATATATTAAAATAATACATAAAATATCAATTATGTATCTTTCGTGATATTTTTTTTTAATTGATTGATTCTAAACATTAATCTACTACATATTATTATAAAATATCAAAGAAACATGATTATATAATATAGCTGTCTTAACATAAGTACAAAAATTTTCGATAAGAATATTGTTGATCATAGGAACATTTCTATCCAAATTAAACTAGTATCCTAAAATATAATTAAGTTAAAAATATGAAATCTAATATCAATTAACTTGGTTAATTAAAACTTTTGTGATTTGTAATATGATCATACTCCTTGGTAATTAATGAGCTATTAACGATGTTTCGTTCTCTCTTATCATTACAAGCAAACTTCTCGTGAAGCTTCAAAAATGTTAGCAGTATTATACTTTGACTATCAATTGATTCAGCATTGCCTAAAATAATTAAAATACTGTTATAAAATTATATCTTCGTATTTAATGATATAAAAGCTTAAATTTAAAAAAATTAATTAGCTACCTAAAATTTTTTTATAATTCTCAGCTAATATCGATGCATTTTTACTGCAGTACAAATTTACGGAAATGCAGTCTTTAGAATTAATGTAGCCATTATCGTAAGAATGTACTGTTGTGTACAGATAACTTTCACTTGCACGTAGTTTCGTGTACATCCCAACTATTTCATCCTAAAAATTTTTTTATTAATAAAATATCACAAAAATTAGTAATTTATTTGTTATTAAAAAGTAATAAATAAAAGATATACCTACGATTATTTACCTTTAATTCATCAAATTTGTTGCTGGTGTGTGCGTATTCACACGCAGCATCGCAAATGGCTTGCATAATTCTAAACACATTGTAAACATTTTTTTTAAAATTAATCAAATTTCAATCAAATTATTTTTGCGTTAAATTTTAAAAAATTTGTAGCTTACCCAACTTTTTGAGCTGCAAATGCAATTTTTTCTATATTAAAAAGGTTAAGTATAATATCGTTTCCCTTATCTTTTTCTCCAAGCAAATTTGACGCTATAAATTTAACACAAAAAGAAAATTCAATTAATTCGCATTAAATATATTTAAAAATCTTTAATCAACTCACCTGGTACTTTACAGTTTTGGAATGTGATCTTCTCAGCATAATCATTTAAAAAAGTAATTCCTTCGAAGCTTTTCTCAACAATAAATGCTGTAACTCCACATACGTTATGATCCGTCAAGGCGTAAGCGATGAAAATATCGGCATTGGATCTTTCCACTGTTGCAACACCATTAAGAACATAATAATCTTCCTGCTTTTCTGCCTGCAATTCCTTCAATTCTGACTTATCTTCGGATGTCGATAATGACATGACGCCTATTAATTCGCCGCTGCACAGCTATATATACATTTATTGATCAAAAATAATAAATTACAGGCATTCCTTTAAATATTATTATTATAGGTTTATTTTTAAAAATAATACCTTAGGCAAATAATTTAGCTTTTGTTCGTTTGTGCCAAAACGATCGATTGGATAAATGCAGTGATTATCTTGCATATTGTATTGTAGAGCCGTTATGACATCAGCTCGGGCCAACTCTTCTTGTGCAATTACGCTATCAATCATACTGCCTTCCTGTCCTCCGTAATCCTTTTTTACTCTGATTCCTAATAATCCAAGTTTACCGAGTCCTTTAAAGATTTCCTACTTATATTCAAAGATCAATAAAAATTATAATAATATTAAGTAGGTACTAAATTATTTCTTAAATAATGTTGTTGTGATCGGTATACAAGTAAAAAAATATTTAAAAGAAATGATTGTTTTGGAAAATTTATAAGTCGATCAAGCAAACATAAACATCAATAAAAGTATTCGAAAAAAAAATAAGATGCACTGGTTAAAATTATAAACTGCAATTACAATTTTTTTTCCTTTTTACTTACTCGGTCTTTCATTATTTTATCTTCCGTCTTTTCTTCCTTGACCTCCGCTTCTTCATCATCATATTTTTTTTCGTCACTATTTGCTGCTGGTATTAATGCAGTACTTGCTTCCTCATTTTGTTCTTGACTTTCTTTCTTTTTCATAATCATATATTTTTCGACCGCTTCCGATATATCTTTTTGTACGACATTTTTCTGTGCAAAATCAGCGGCAATTTGTCTCAACTAAATCATAAAAATCATTTATTATATACATGTGAACATCAGCAAATAATGATTATTTATCATTGCGTGAGATTATGAGATTAATTGACCTCTTTTTGTTAAGACACTCGGAGCTTGACCTGCTGCTCCAACATCTGGAAGCTCCTCTTGAAGCTCGTCAAGATTCACACTCATGGTTTTGACACTTACACTACGTCGTCGCGAAGTTGACGAAATATTGAAAAAACTGAGACTATTCGATCATGTATCAACTAATAGGAACTTATCCTATATATTATTTTTTATCTTGAAAAAGAACTATTAATGAAACTAAAGACTAATTTTTTTACAACTTATAGACTGAGAAATCAAAAATCAAATTTACAGCTGCTCTGCGCGAGGAAAACGATTTTGCTTCTGTTTACCTTTATTAGGTACTGATATTCAAGAGCTTGATATTGTCTTGCTTTTAGGGCCAAAGATAGCGTGTTTATAAGCGAATTACATTACGATTATTTGAGCAACATTATTGGTACCCACACCCGGTAAATATATCTTCACACATCGTCTATTAACAGTCGGAGTGTCGTATTAATATTTTACATCTAAACTTATGCAAACCTTGCGATAACTTTAAATTTTTATTTTTATTTACCCATCATCCAACTAATAATTAAAAAATAAATAAATAAAAAATAATTTAATGTTAAAGTGGATAACTTACTAAATATCTTTTTAGCATCATCTGTTAATTCTGTAGCTTTTTTTGTATACAGTATAGAGCTACAGCATTAGTATCATTGTAATCGATCTGGCCGTTGTCGCAAGCTCGTGCTATTCTATACAAGTAAGTACAATTTTGTGTACATGCCAGCTATTTTACTCTGAAATTTTGTTGTTTGCATGAAAAAAAAAATTAATTGCTCACGTAATTAAAAAAAGAAACATGTTTGCTTTACCTTGAATTCAGTGAATAGTTTCTTGGTTTTATTTATATTCAAAAGTGGTATCGCAAAGAGCTTGCATTAATCTAAAAATTATAGGAAATTAAAAAAAAATTAATCAGTTGTAAATTTAATCATCATTATATTATTTTTAAAAAGTAAGATTTACCCAAAGTTCTATACTGCCAATATCAGATTTTCCGTTTCAAAAAGCATTAAAGTATAGGCAATTAAATTATTTAATATTGATTGACTGATTGTAAGACATCTTTTTTTATCTTAAAAATTAAATTTAGAGTCACGGTAAAATCGTAAGTTTTTTAATCTCAAAATTTTTTTTTACAATTCTTATATAATAAGAAAGAAAATAATTTTTAAGTTTACTACATTATAAAAGATATAGCAAAAATAAAAAAAAATATATCTATATACTTCCATATTTTAAGTTTGACCCATATTTTTTTATTTTAATTTTATTTACCTCTTTCTGAAGAAAAAAATGAAATAAAAAAAGAAAATTTTTCTGGGAACAAGAAACTGCTACAGCAACTTCTTTTGGAGGACAATAAAAATAAAAAAATTTAAGTGCAATTTTCTTGCGGTTTTCTGCATTATTCATACATTTTTTTTATACTTAGTTTTCTAAACAATTTTTATTTATTTTTATTTTGTTGATAAAAAATGAACTAATAGTACGATATAATTATACTAAAGACAAGCAAATTAAGTTCTATTTGTTAATATAATTAATAATGCAATAATTTGTTTCTTTTTTTTGTGCTAGATGGTAAGAATATATTCAAGTTCAATTGTTCAGTTTACTCGCACCTGTCAAGAGGTACAGAGTTATAGGTTAGAGAACTTTCACTGCCGGTCAGAATTGTAGAAAGTAGAATACTCTGAAGTTAAATAATTTTCTGTGATTGTATAAGTACGTTGTTTTGCAAGTTTACACACAAATAATCACTTGTCTAAGCAATCAAATTCAGCTTATAAGTACACCGTTGAGTAAAATCATAAGATTTGCTGGCTATTGTTTGTCGTGCAACAAGTGTTCACCTCATCGAGTGTTTTCTTTAGCTAATTAGTAGTGATCGCAGTGATCGATTAATTAGTAGTGTTCAGTGCTTCAAGCATTCAATAAAACTTTTAAGAGTTATATGGACAAGTTTACCAAGTGATTGTTTATAAAGTGAACTGCAAAAAAACTGAAAAATGTCAGACGATAAAAAGGTACGGCTTTTTAACCTCAAATTTTCATGCTTTTTTAAATGAAATTGTTTATTATGATTTTTCGTGTCTTTACAAATTTTGATTTTTTTTTATAATTTTTAGGAGCCAGAAGAGTTGGATAATATTACCTTGAAAGTTCTGGGACTTCTGGGACACGATGATCAATGTACTATTCAGATTAAAATTAAAAAGGACGCGCCTATGATCAAACTTATGAATGCATATTGCAATCGATACGTATGTTTTGAACGTTTTTCTTTTATTTAATTAGTTTTAAGTTATATCTTCAAATATAATTGTCAATTACTTGTTTATAAAATATGACTTATTGTTTTAGAAACTGGACATCAGAGATGTGCGGTTCCGATTTGATGGTGAACCGCTTCTACCCCTTTCTACACCTTCAACTTTAGGAATGGTAGAAGGGAACACCGTAGAAGCTTTTAAAGCCCAGGTTCGTGGATTTTGACTTGAATCAGAATAATTTTTATTCCAGATAAATATACAATAATATTAAAGCTATTTGTATACTTTCAAGTAGATAAGTTTTTTTTTTTAATCTTACATTTTAGTACTTAATTTATATTTGTAAAAAGAATATGTTAATGTTCTTTTACTGTGGGGTGAGAAATGTCAGATTTTTAACCAACACAATAATATGCATGGTTTGTAAACGACTAAAATCAAGATCAATTCACACTATTTTTAGGATAAAAAAGTAAATATGCTGCGCAATGGTATACGTTTTGTAAAGCAATGTTACCATTCAACTGAACCATATTTTTTGACTCATGCCACAAATTGACCTTCATTATTATTCACCTCACTAAGTATTTTTTTTTAGCTACATTTCAGTTGGGTCTTTCAACTTTTATATTTTGACTTGTTATCATCATTAATTGTCTGTGCTTTAGTCATAATTTAAACCTCAAAATTCCATGTTTTTGTAAATGAAATTTTTTATTTTGATTTTAAGTGTTTTTACAAATTTTGATTTCTTATAATTTTTAAGTTTATCACGTGAAATCGTATTGTAATTAAAATGACTAAGGCTTTATTTTTTTCAGTGTGCAGGTCCTCGACTGGAACCAGAGTTCATTACCTTGGTTTGAATTTAAATAATTTTTTCTTTATCCAGATTAGTATTTGATATAATATTAAAGTTATCTGTGTATACTTTCAAATATATATGTTTCTTTTTAATCTTACATTTAAATATGTATTTTTTACTTGTAAAAAAAATTTCTTAACGTTCTTTTACTGTAAAGTGAGAAATGTTAGATTTTTCAACAAATATATTATGCATGATTTGTAAAACATCAATATCAAGACTAATTCACACTATTTTGTAAAATCGACCACAATAAAGTTAAAAAAAATGTTTAAATTAACAAAGTATGTTGCAGTTATCTAATCTTTGAAAAAATTAGAATTGTAAGTGATATTTTAAAAACGATATGAAATAAATAAAATCGCGAATTCAAAAAATAAATTAGAAATTATTTTTATTACTTGCATTTTTTTTACAAATAACAACTGAATAAAGATATTTTATACAATGCATTATCTTTTACTTTATCTATAATAACAATAGCAAAAAGTTATATTGTAATGAAAGATGAATATTTATAATACTATCGATTTGATTGATATTAACTGATTTTAGTTGAAAATAATCATTAAAGTTACTCGATAAGATTATTTTATCTACATTTGAAAAAAATTTATTTAAATAAAAATATAAATTCAAATTTTTATAAAGTTTCATTAATTGAATTGAAATAGTCAATAATTTTACGGGCAGTACTCAAACGAAATCATTGTACTGATGTTTTCTCGTGCACCATCCCTTGAACCAGCACTCATCTGATATATTAAAATATCGCCTAACAGCCTTAAAGTTCCTTTATTGAAATTCCCATCTAAATAGAATGAAAAAAGAAAACGAAATTTGTTAATAAAATTTTATACTTTTATTTTTATTCGTTAATTTATTATGAAGTAGAAGAGCTAAAATTTTTATATTAAATTAGATTTATTTACCTAGAATCTCATTAGCATCTTTTATTAATTCCATAGCGTTTTTCGTGCAGTGTAAATATGCGGCTTTATTATCTTTGCGGGAGATACGTCCATTGTCGCAAGCTCGTGCTACTGTGTACAGGTAATTTCGGCTTGTACATAGCTTTGTGTACATGTCTGTTATTTTAACCTGAAATCACGTCATCAATGGTATAAATTATTTATGTATTTATAGGAAAACAATTTTTCTTAGTGTTACCTTAGATTCAGCAAATTGGTTATTAGTGTGTGCGTACTCGAACGCAACGTCGCAAAGAGCTTGCATTAATCTAAAAAATCAAGTGAAAAATGTTAAAAATTCAACTTTAAAGTCAATTATGTATTACTATATTTTAAATAAGTGCTTTACCCTACTGGTCCTCCTGCTAATATTACGCATTCCAAATCCAAGACGTCCATAAAAACCTCTGTTCCATTATTTTTTTCTCCAAGCACATTAGCGACTGAAAACAAAAAAAGAAAACGCAATCAAGTACCTTCATCATGAAAAAAAAAAATATATATATATAGTTAAAAAATTTAAATGAATTTACCTGGTACCCTACAATTTTTGAACCCATACTTGTGCTTAGTTTTACTTTCCGAGGTATCACATCCCTCAATTCCCGTATCGACAATCAATGCAGTGTGTATCGTATCATTATAACGATTCGTTCTGGGGTAAACGATAAGAATGTTGACATCAGTCCCTTGTGAGTATCCAGTACCATTGATGACATAATAATCTCCTTGTTTTTCTGCCTTTATTTCCGTTGATTTCTCGTCACCCATGAAATCCGACACTACCATTGAACCAATATGCTCGCCGCTGCACAGCTTCATTAATTTTTAATAGATATAAACAAATCACATCAATAGATATATTATTTCAATATAAAATGATTGTAAAAAAAAAAAAAATAATTTTAGAGAATAAAAGAGAATTATAAAAAAATGTATATAAGTACCATTGGCAGGTATTTGCGTTTTTGTTTTTCCGTGCCAAAACGATAGATCGCGTAAACGCAGTGAGATAAATGGTTACCGTAGTCTAAGACACTCGATATTGATGCTCGAACTCCCCGAGACCATTCTTCTAAGACGATTACTTGGTCCAAGTAGCTGCCACCCCTTCCTCCGTACTCCTTTTTTACTGCAACGCCCGACAAGCCAAGTTTGCCTACTTCTTTCCTGAATTCCTGTAAAAGTATTATCAAAATAAGAATTAATTTTAACGAAATTTAGTTAATGATATAATTTTTATGAATAATATTTAATTTTAAATAATAATAATTTTTAAAATTAAACAATGTTTATTTGAACATCAAAAAATAAAAATGAATTTTATTTTAAATAAAACACATTGAATCATATTTACTTACACTTTTCTCATCGGGTGAATCTTCATCGTCGCTTTCCTCGTCCCCCTCATCTGTGCTCCGTATAATTTTCTTCTGTGCGTTATCAAAAACCAATTGTCTCAACTAAAATCGATAAAATCATTAATTATCAAGTTAGTCATCGCAAATCCTTTCACCAACTGCATATTTTGAAAAATCTAACAGACCTTTTTTTGCTCCTCTGTAAGTCCAAACATGTTATCGTTTATCGGGTAATACATTCCTGGAGCTTGACGTTTGTGTCTAAGAACTGGAAGCAATTCCACAAGTGCACTGTGCTTAGCATCCGCATTCATAATTCACTCGTGTTTTATATTATATGCACTAATATACCAAAAGCTTATTGTCTGCTATTATATGGAGTTAAAACGATATCTGCTCCAAAATTGTATAAGCCTTTCTATACTATCGTTATTGTACTATATACTTCTCTCTTGATGTATACCTGCTTATTCAGCTTATTACTTGTCTTTGTTATGTATGTTCTTCCAAAAACTTTGGCATTTCTGGTATGTTAATATTAACAGTCTATATATACCTTTATAGTATGTTTACGTCGTGGTTAAGGGGCAAATGCAGCTGTTGTTTTTATATCACAAAAGTATAAGGCCACATTAGATATCACACTGTATTTTACTTTTCATATTGATATATTGACGAATGATTAAACAATTCACGTATCACCAAGTGTATGAACGTCTGAAATCAAAGTCACCATACACACGTCCTGCTATACTATTAATAACTGCTTACTCTTTCGGAGCAGCTAATAATTATCTATAACGGAGCACTACTCGATTCCACGCGATGTAATTTTACATACAATATTAATATGTACTTTTTACTCAACACCTATACTCTTACCCACCAATGTTTGTTATTTATACGAGTAATATCTATAACGTGTTTTTTTATATTAAAGAGCAGCTACCTAAGTGCGTGCACTACAGACGACAGCCGAAGGAGAAATGCGGAGCAGTTTGTTTACGTATAGTCGAACGGAGTCACTTTGATTTGAAATACATACACATACCTTTTATGATGAATGTTAAGGTTGCGTTCACAGTAGCGTTTTTTTCTGTGCTCGGTAAAACTACTTTGCACTAAATAATTTACAACGAAACTAGCTTTATTACGTATATAACCCGTGTAAAGCAAGTTTTTTCGTGCATTATCCATAACTGTTTAGCTTATTTAATTTCACAGTTTTACACTCATATATTTGTACATCAAATATAAAAAAGAAGAGGCAACTGTGAACGGAATTTAAAGCTTGATAGACCAGTCTCGTAGGAAGAGATTTTGAAATTTTTCAATATTTTTGTTTATTTCGTAAAAATGAACAAAATGTATTTTTTAAAACAATATGATTCTTATTTAGTTAATTCTAGATTTTAATTAATAATTTTGAGTAAAAATATAAGGAAAGGGTGTAACACGTTTATATGTTTTGATATTCATTTTTTAATAAAATAATAATATTAACTATAAGGATTTTTCAAAATAAAAATCGATTTAATTTGAAAAAAATTGAATATCAATATTATACATTAAATATCAATTATATAATTTTTATATTATTTTTAATTCATTAATTATGAACAATAATCTACTACATATTATTTTCAATTAAATTGACTTTAATAAAGTACCAAAGTAATACATGATTATAATAGCTGGCTTGGATATATAATAATACAGAAATTATTAAAAATTGTACTGTTGATAATAGAAACATTTCTATTCAAACTAAACCAGCATGTTAAATATACAAGAAAAAATATTAAATCAAAGTTGTAACTTTGCTAATGGAAATTTCCATTAAATCTACCTTCAGTACACTCCTTAGTTATCACTGAAGTTATGATGTCCCGTTCGTTATCGAGATTACCAGCTACATCCTCGTAAAGCTTCAAATTGGCTAGCATAAGTAGGCCGTGACTATTAATTGAAAGGATTCCATTGTTTCCTAAAATCATTCAAATATTTTTTTTAACCAGTTTAAGTTTTATCTCTTTATTTATTGATCATAATATAATGATGAACTTATAAATATTTTAATTTGCGGGGAATTATAAGTAGAGGTCTTAGAATGCGAGAACTGAATTTTGGCTCAAACTTTAATTTGACAAAAATTTAACTCTTGCATCTCTTGAGCTCTTTAGCTAATATAATATCTAGAAACTAAAAACTGAGTTTTATGGCATTAGAAAAGCATTAAAAAATATCAATAAAAAAGTTTTAAAAGAATTTTTGGAAAAATGAAGTATTATACGACTATCGGTAAACACAAAAATTGTCGACCAAACCGGTCATTGCACTTTTCAAATAAAACTTTCATTTTTGCAAGAAGCTCTTAATTATAATTACAGCCAAATATCGCGATATATATCTTTTTGCTTTTTCAAGAGCTTTATTAGACGTTTTTAATAATAAAATTACCAACCTATTATAGTTAGATAATTCAAACTTAATATCGAAGCATTTTTACTGCAGTACGAATTTATGGCAATGCTATCTTTTACATTAATGTAGCCGTTGTCGCAGGAACGTGCTATTGTATAGAGATAACTTTCACTTGCACGTAATTTCGTGTACATCTCAGCTATTTTATCCTAAAATATTTTCATTAATAATATCAAAAAAATTAATTATTATAAAAAGAAAAAAATAAAAAAATAATATATATGTATCACCTTGTATTCATCAAATTTGTTGCTGGTATTCGCGTATTTAAACGCAGCATTGCAAAAGTCTTGCATAATCCTAAGTGTAAGGTGAAAATTGAAAAAAAAAAAATTAAACTTTCAATCAAATTATTTCTACATCGATTGTTAAAAAGTAACTTACCCTACTGTTCCTCCAGCTAAAACTACTTTTCCTATAGTAAAACAGCTTAATAGAATCATCTGGCCGTTATTTTTTTCTCCAAGCAAATTTTTTGCTAAAAATACAAAGGTAAAAACAATCAAATCACAAGAAATATCCTTAAAATGTTTAATTAACTCACCTGGCACCTTGCAGTTGTTAAATACAAAACGATTAGCTTCAGCTGACCGAGAAAACCCTTCAAAGCTTTTCTCAATAATAAATGCTGTAACGTCGGAGTCTTTATTGCGATTCGTCCTGGTGTAAGCAATGAAAATATCAGCATTTGATTTTGCCGAGGTTGCAACACCATTGAGAATATAATAATCTTCCTGCTTTACTGCCTGCAATTTCTTCAATGCCAACTTATCTTCGGATGTTGATATTGCCATGATACCCACGTGCTCGCCGCTGCACAGCTACACATTTATTGACCAAATAGACATTCTTTTAAGATAGTATATCAGATTTTCCGAATTCTTATTATCTCTTCGAAATTTTGCAAATAAGTCAATTTTAGTATCCTGAATATGTGGTTAAAATTTCAGCATAGGTACCGCGATAAAAAATAAAAATATTTAGTTTCAAACTCAGAGTGTTTAACACGCAATACTTATACTGCGAGACTTGCGAGAACGCATATATTCGTTGATTGCAAAGCTATAAATCTTATGATTCTTGAAAATCTAAGAAACAAGATGGTATAAATTAAAATACCTCTTTTGTAGCTTATTTTTGAAAAATGTTAATTTAAAGATCGTAACTCAGGATCAACGCATGTAATAACCACAACAAAAAATTATATAGGAACTCTAAAAAGTGGTGCTCAACGTCACATGTTTTGATTGAGCACCACTGGATATACCACCTTACGTATATACTACCTTAAATGTTATAATATTATACATATTTAATTGTAATAAGAACAAATATCTATATAAATATTTAAAAAAAAAAAAAAATTTCTGTCGAGCATAAATTTATACTACGTATAAAAATATACAGATAACACTACCTTTGGTAAATAATAGCGCTTTTGTTCGTTGGTTCCAAAACGATTAATTGGGTGAATACAGTCAATAAAGTGACTATTGTATTGGAAAGCTGTCATTCCAAAAGCTCGACTCAACTCCTGCTGTACAATCAAGTTCTCGATTAAGCCACCTTCCTGTCCTCCGTAATCCTGTTTTACTGTGATTCCTAATAATCCATGTTTACCAAGTTCTTTCAAGATTTCCTAAATATTTAAGATTAAAAAAATATTTAATTATATAAAATATTAAATTATTGCTAAAATGAAATTTATTCTTACATGATGAGTTAGACAATATTAAATGAAATGATTGATTTGGAAAATTATAAGTTGATCAAAAACCATAAGCATGAATAAAAGTATTCGAAAAAATTATTTACAAGATACACTGTTTAGAACATAAATTCAATAATTGTTTTTTTTTTCTTTTAACTTACCCGTTCTTCTTTTATTTCATCTTTCTTGTCATTTTTTTCCTCAAACAACTCTTTTACATAATCTCGATTTTCGCTACTATTATCTGTTGCTGTCGATACAGTACTCGATTGCTTTTTTTTTTCTTGACATTCGGATATATATTGTTTGGCCATTTCCAATAAATCCGCGCGTACGACATTTTTCTGTGCAAAATCAGCGGCAATTTGTCTCAACTAAATCATAAAAATCATTTATTATATACATGTGAACTTCAGCAAATAATGATTATCATTGCGTGAGATTATGAGATTAATTGACCTCTTTTTGTTTCTCTGTTAAGCCAAATAGGTCATCGTCGATTGAGTATAAGACACTCGGAGCTTGACCTGAAGACACTCGGAGCTTGACCTGCTGCTCCAACATCTGGAAGCTCCTCTTGAAGCTCGTCAAGATTCACACTCATGGTTTTGACACTTACACTACGTCGTAGCGAGGTTGACAAAATATTGAAAAAACTGAGACTATTCGATCATGTATTAACTAATACCTCCTCCTCTCTAATGTTATTTATCTTGAAAGAAGATTTTTAAAGTTCAAGACTCATTTACTATTGATAGACTGATAAAATAAGAATCGATAGAATTCACTGCGCGAGAAAAACAATAAATGCCTTCTGACGTAACTCAAACGATTTAGCTTTATACACGCGTTTAGCCCCTTCTTCTATACAAACAAATTATATTTATTCTATAGGTATACTCTTTGCTAAACTTCTGTTTACTTTTATCACTGATAAAGTAGCGTGTTTATACTCGGATGACGATTGAAAAGATTTGTTGGGCTGATTTTCTTGGCTGAGGCAAACAAACTATACTGATGGAACTAAGGCTGCGTTCATAGTATGGTGTTTTTTCTATGTTTACTATCACAGACTATTCACAACGACATCAGCTTTTACTACTTACACCCATTAAAAATGAGTTTTTCGGAGTCTATGTCGTGTATTGCCTAGCAGCTTCCAGTATTTAGGTTCACACTCATACTTTTGTACAACAAGCATTTAAAAAACACACTACTGTGAACGCAGCCTAAAGTTTAATAAACGAGTTGCATATAATTAACATTTCCAAATTATTAGATAAATCTTTGTTTATCCCGTAAAAAATGGCGAAATTCAAAGTGGCTTTAAATATTTGAAAACAATCTAATTTTTTAGGCGATTTGAGATTTTAATTGATAATAAAAATATAAAAAAATTACGTTGGATATTTTTATATTTTGACATTCGATTTTTAGTGTAAAAATTGTATTAAGTTAGCGAAGTTTTAAAGACAATAATTAACATTTGGTATAAATATAAGAGAATGAGCACTCAATTAGGTATGAATGAAAGAATGTAATTTTTTTTTTTACCATAAGATATCTCCGGGGTACATTGTGAAATAAAAAAGATGGATTTATCATTATATTCAATTTTATTTATTTATTTTTCATCATTATTTTATTACATTAATATAATTCGTCACTTAAATTCTAGATTAAAAATTAAATATAGGCTAGAACGATATACAATTAGTAAGAATAAATTTGATTAAAATTCGTAAATCAATAACATTTTTTTCTATTTGTACATTAAAATTAAGTACTTAAAAAATTATTTACAATTTTATAATAATATTAAAATTTAATGATTTTACATCTCTTTAATTAGAAGTGTAAACGAAGAAAAAATTTGACGTAATAGATTACAGAAAAATAAATTAGCGTTTCTATAAATAGCTTTGATTTTTAAAATAAAATAGAAATTGTTAAGAACAGATAAGATAACCGTACAACACCACATTACGTAAAAATTACAAAAATTGTCATGGCGTATTCTAAGTAAAAAAATTCTTTAGTTTTCTATTAATTGCATATTCTTTTGGGCCCCCTGGTACACTGGATTTACTTATCATTAAAGTACCACAATGATTGCCTAGGATGATCAGGAACTGCTTCTCGGCGGAATTTACTTTTTTTTGACGAGAGCTCGTGCCTCACGCAGTTTTTCCAGTATTTGTTCCTTTTTAAAACAGAGGAATAATGTAGGCTGAAACAAAAATAAATATTTAATTATTATAAAATTTTATTATACAATTTATAATTTACAAAATAATTGAAATAATTAAATATTGCAAAGAAATTGTTTTTACAATCTCATAAATTTATAAACTAACTTTGTATACAAATTTATAAAATATTTCCTATAATAAGATTTTAATGTCCCCGTTTTATTCGTGATCTGATTGGCTTAGATAAAAACAAAACAAAATCTGCATATATCGCAAAGCGCGCCTATAGGTGACTAGTTTAATAAAAGGATGATGCTCTTTTTATATTTGATTGTATAATCCAATTAATTTAATCAATAGTTATTTAAAAGTTCATTTAAATCTTAAATTTAACTTTAGAAAATTTTTCTTATCTAAAATGGTATTCAGCATGATACTAAAATTGACTTTTACTGCTAAGATTTTTACTACGATTTAATGGCTTGCTCAACTTTTTATATTTATCAAAATTAATAAAACAGCGAAAAGTAATAAGCAAGTAGAAGTTTTTGTCAAGACCCAGACTTAGTTAATTAAGGTTGACGATAGAAAAATTTATAGTTTTGATATAATAAAATTAAAAATGTATGCCATCTTTTCCAGCATCAACTATTATTTTTATACTTTTACAGTTACTTGAATATTCTTTGCATGAAAAAAAAAATTTTTAATAGAAATGCATAAAATTAATTAAGTTTAAAAAAATTTTAAAAGAAACTTTTTTGTATCAACGAAAAATATTATTGTCAACTGCAGTTGTAAATTTGAATATAAATTTTATGAAAAAATTTTATATATAATCCTTGTTATAAACTATTCGTAACAAATAGTTTAAAAAATATTAGTTTTTTTAATTACGATTTTACAATGATTTACGAAAATTCAAATTTAATCAAAACATTTAAAATAAATTTGCATTTTAAAGATTTTTTTTTATAATTTAGGCAAAAATTTTTACAGTTTATAAAAAGCAGAGTTTTTAAAAATAAAAACAAACTTTTTGAATAAAAATAGACTTTTAAAAAATTGCAATAAACTAACTTAATTTATAGAAAAGAAATGTGATATTTTAGTAAAATATTTACCTGATAAATTCGTTAATCTCCCTGACAGTCAATCCGTTTTTGTTCAGCTTCTCGAATGCCATCTTTATCATATGATAATAATAATTTTCATCTGGCTTCTTACGTCTTTTAATCGGAGTATTTTGAGTGTCAACTTCGTGATCTTGACTGGCAACTTCGTGGTCTTGACTGGATGTTAGCTGTGCTGGATCGAAATAGAATTCTACTTGGCTCAATTTATGTGGCTCTTGATTAGAGAACGGTACGTCGATGATAGCGATACACTGTACCTCTTGATCAATATATTGTGACTCTAAACTAGAGCTTGGATTTTCATTTGAGTTGGAAACTTCCAACTGCGGATACGTTACATTAAT
>JAPYZE010005132.1:0-10672 GCA_030522805.1 Leptomastidea abnormis | reverse complement strand
ATAAAATAAAAAAACAAATAAAAAAAAAAAACAAATAAAAAAAAAAAAAAAAAAACAAAAAAAAAAAAAAAAAAAAAAAAAAAAAAACGATACAATAATCTGCTTAACTTAAAAAATTCTTTATTTATTAGGTTATTATTTATTTATTTTTTTGTCTGTAAATAATGTCATATTCTGTTATATAATCCGGCAATAATAAATGGACCAGATACTGGTATTATTAATAAATTAATTTTTGATAACTTAAAAAAACTATAAAATTGGAAATATTTACCTATAAATTAATTTTTGATAACTTAAAAAAACTATAAAATTGGAAATATTTACCTATGAACGTTAAGGCAAGTCCATTACGCAGATTATATCACCTAGTTTATACTCTTTTGTACCTTCTGTCAACGGCTGTACTTGCTATAAAAATTTTCTACTCAATCGATAATTTATATATTCTTATGTATCGATAACTGATACACTAACTAGAACATAATATATGTTTATATAAACAAATTTTATTTATAACTTGAGTATACGTAAAATATAACTAATTTAATAAATTTAATAGGAAAATCCGTTATTATGTTTAAGAAATCCGCTTATACATTCAGCAACTAGATAATACCTTGATCATGAGATGATAATCAATGAAAATCAACTTGTCAAAGAAATTTAATTGTAACAACGTATTATTGCTAAATTAAGACTAAATTAAGAAAATAAATTTTCAAATAAAATTAAATGTTTTATACCCAATACAATAAAAGTATATGCCCTAAACAAATTATAAATAAATAAAAAAAAATAAATAAAATAAAATTATATGAATGGTTTAGAATAATAAATAAATTATGATTTTTTACAATAATTTATCCTACTTCAATTGTAATTCCTAGAAAGTTTCGGAATATACAAGCCACAAGAAGGTTTTGAAAACTGGCACGTGTCGAGTTCAAAAGATTTGAAAACCGATTCAAGTATCGATCACGTAACATTCTGCACACGTGTCAGCATATTAAACACGTTTTCTTTTTCTTTTTTTTTCTTTTTTACTTTAACACACCGCATATAGTATCATTCCCAAAAATGTCTATGATATCCAAAAATAAAATTTGAGTAATATCTTGAATTTGATATTTACCAATTTTTCATATATACGTTTATGATTGTAATTATTGCTATACTTTTAGAAACGAGTCAAATTATGCTTTGTAGAGTTTAATCGACTGACCAATCTATATATCCAAACCTATAAATTACGATTACAGGCTCAAATCGTAATAGGTGAATAGTATTAGTCTGTAATCAGAAAGCCTATAAGGATTACTAAGGAAATTTGCGATTGATTTAGACTTTAAAATTAAATTAAAAAAAAAAAAAAAAGACAAGCTCAAGTCAAGGTGAAATAAAAACGATTGTAATAAGCGTGCGCCAAATCCGAGTAAGTATCGTTCATCGCCCGCGCACAATGCGCATGCTATGCGACGTCAGTTCGGTATATACAGTCGGAAGTAAAAAATTTCACGAGGTTCTCGGTCTCGCTGATTGCAGCGAGCTAGCAGTAATCCGTCGCTTGTATTCGAATTTCTCGATAACATCGCGAATTGCTCTCGAGATTCCACTAATATCGTCTTACGGCTCGATTTTTGCCGTAGGTATGAATGCCGTAATATCGTAATTTCATAAAATTAATCGTGCCGAGTTCGATGTTCCACCTTAGCAGCTGCTAATCTCATGCAAATAAGAAGCACAAGTTTTCAACGGTTACTGTGGTATCGAGACGATAAAAAAAAGAAGTAGCTGGTTGATTTGGCTCCAAAATTGTGCGTCGAGCGTGGCCTGACAATGACGACAGTTACTTATGAAAGTGCGATGCCGATGCTCCGCCAACATTTTAATTAATACACAATGAAACTGGCCAACAGGTGTACACTTACATTGTTTATCGGGATCATCTGCAATTCGATCGATTAAGCTTAACATTTTTGCATAATGCCGCGCGCGTATGTATGTATGTGCGGCGAGAACAACTTATTTTCTTCTTCTTCTTCTTCACTTTTTCTTCTGAGAACGATTGAATATGCAATTTTTATGGGCGGGGAAAGGGGGGGGGGATTTTAAATTGTAATCGATAATTAAATGGATGTATTTAAATAAAAAATGACATTTTACTTAGCGTGGTGACTTATATATTAATGAGCTTACAATATTTAATGATACTTCAGGGTTTCAAATAATTGACGAGTACATATTTTTAGTTAAAAGACGCATGGAATAAGCTTATTCGTTCGATATTTCAAAGTTGCAAAATACAAATGGCTGATAATGTCAGGTAAAAATCAACGCATTTGAATTGATTGTAAAACGGTACGTTGGTAATTAAGTTGTCATATTCTAGTCTGCTTCCACACGTTTGTATTTATTTTTTCAATAACAGATGATCAATGAAATTTAGCAAATCGGCAGAAATCTTTATGCAGACTCGGTATAATTCATGTGATCTAAAAATATATCGCCCTTTCAGCTACTTTTTTATTTTTGCGTCGATTTTATATATACGATAATACATATTGGCAAGCCACCCCATCGCTTGGCTTTCGAGGAGGGACTCTTAATATACCATCCCCACTGTCAGTTTAAGTGTAATGTGTGTGTGTGTGTGTGTGTGTGTGTGTGTGTGTGTAGTGTACACTCGATCAGTGCCATCTACATGCACCCCAGCATGCGTCCAAAGTATTGGGATAAATCTAGCGTTAGTGTAGTTGTAGGGGGTGCAGTCGACGATGGGATGCTAGAAAGCGGAAGGACGGCCGGCAGGCAGTATAGTAGTGGGTGTTTAATCCTGCACGTATACACGCGTGTGTGTGTGGGTGTGTGTGTGTGTGTGTGTGTCCGTATACTTACATTTTATATTATCTGTTACTGTATTAGATGGAGCACCTTCATAATTGTCGCAGCACCAAACTCCGTCCTGGTGCTGGTGCTGCTGCTGCAAATATTATGTGCGAGTGTGTGAGTGTGGACTGTGTGTATAAAAGCGCGCGCGCGCGCGCGTGAGTAGAAGCTCCCTATAATATACCTACCTTGTCAGTCAGGGGGAAGTGCAGCAGCAGCAGTAACCCGACTGTTAGCTAAGGCATCGTATAAGCAGCAACGGGGGCGACGACGTCGACGACAATTACGGCGGCGGCGGCTCGAGAGCCCTACATACACCTATACCAGACAATCAGTACGGCAGCACCGCAGCTGCTTGCTTCTTCCCCCCACGGAGAAGCGCACTGCGTATATACGCTCTCGGCGCGGCGGTATTCGCCTCTGGGCCGCGCCAATGGAGCAGCACTTCCAAACCCGTCGCACAGTACTCGGAGCACCGTACACCTATTGAGGGAGAAAGAAAGAGAGAGAGAGAGAGAGAGAGCGGGAGGGAATAAGAGAAGAAAAAAACTGGCCAGGTGCTGAGAGAACGAAAGACTGCTTGTATATACTGCATTGCAACAAGAGAGACCGTTTCTTCGATTTTACCGCTTTACTTATTGTAGATGACACTGGACACAGTGCTCATTTTCAAGCACACGCGCCACGTCCTATAAACATAGACCATTGACCTGGGTGTATGTAATAGGATTTGTTCCGTTCGGAGGGAACAAGCAAACTGATATAGTAGTAGTAGTAGTAGTAGTAGTAGAAGTACATACACTTATGACAATAACAATATAGCAGCACAACAAAATACAGTAGTAACCAGCTGATCGTCCGAGTTTTCGCGCACGCGAGTGTTTGTGTGTGTGTGTGTGCGCACGCGCGCAATTTTTTCACTCGATTACTAGCTTTTTCTTGCAGTGCGCTTATTAACCGGAAAAACTGTCCGCCCAGCCGCCGGTCGCCAACCATCCACGAAGAAAGAGGCGCGGAAGGCCGACGTCGGCGGCGGCAGCTGCAGCTTGTCTGAACGCCAGCAATAGTAGCAGTAGCAGGAACCCGACGCCGGATCAACGACGACGACGACGACGACGACGCCGCAAAATCAGAAGCTGCCCCTCGGGGCAATTGACACCAGGTGACAAAACCACCACTGACAAGGACTGCGGCTGCCTTCAGCCTAGTCAAAATATGGCTACAACAAGGGGATATTTCGCTCAACAACAGCCCCAGCAACATCATCAACAGCAACAACAGCAACAGCAACAACAACAACAACAACAACAAGAAAGCCAAACTCAGACTCAACAGCAGCAGCAGCAGCAGTCCAGCAGCTCAGAGGACTCACGCACTCGTAAACTCAATGGTTTTGCAAACCCTCTGAACGGCCACTCTGGCAAGCCCGTAAGTACAAAACTAGACCTCTCATATACGCCTATTAAACATGTAGGTATGCACATTCAGCCGTCTTATACAATTTTCCATTTTTTCTTGGATGCCTTTTTTGCCCTCTTTTTCTATTCCCAAGCCCTACCTACCCCACTTGATCTACCTGTACGTAGGTATATAATTATTTAGCAAGGAATCTCGGAGCAGGCATCGCTTGCTCATTGCACAGCTTTCGGGGCTGATAGTATATTGATTTTTGGTGATGATGCTGTCGTAGCTGGCCTTCCGACGCTTGTCTTTATAGTTATAGAGCCTATACATATACATATACCTATAATATACACACATGTTGAGGTGCATATCACAGATGACCTTGGCGTGTCGCTGCAAATTGCAGCAATTTTTTTCCCGGGCCGCGCAAGCTTGCCCGCACTTGCCTGCTCTGCTCTTCAGACTCGCCGCGCTTTCACGTTTTATTCGATCGCTTTAATTATACCTATACCTATGTATGTATACACTAGCTTATACCGCTTTGATTATTATATCTATAGGTGTACCTATATTACTTACCGCAACTATATTCAAGTATACAGTGCGCGCTCGCATTTACATTTATCTGCACTGATATATATATATATATATATATATATGGCTCATTCTTAAAAACTTGTAAATTTGGTGTCCTGAACTGTTAAAACTTTGTGAATGATAATTAAATTTTGAAAAAAAAATTTTCAGGTGTAGTAACATAATATTTAAAAGGCACATTACAAATTGGACCTTACACATCAATGATGTCGGCGCAAAAAATAAAAAACAACGAATATATCACGGTAATGACATGTACTCAGTCGGAGTTTTTAACTTTGACAGTGCACAGAATCGATACTTTAAGGTGTCTCGATACCTTTTTTTAGCATGTTCTTATGTATCAATATATCAAAGTTATAAAACCACAATCGCAATATAACTTGTTTTTCAAAATTGCCTTTTAAAGGTAAGAAAAATATAAAAATTCGAGAAATTCATAATTTTCTATAAAGAGGTGACAATGATGGGAATCTTCGTCAATTTTTGTCCGATTTTTATGATTCAAAGCTTATTCTCTTCTTCAGATAAAATGATAAGGAGTCACCAGGGGACTTTTTACGACAACTCTGAAGGGTTAGTCAGAAATTGCATTTGTTTATAAATACTTTTCTAGTTTTCGTTACAAAAAAGGGTTTTTTATTCTACATCAGTTGTATATTTTGACCCGCTTTACCGCGATTTAATTAATTAAAACTCCGAAAACTGTCAACAGTTGAATTATCAAAATTTTTGTTCGCTAACATTTCTTGTCATTACCATGATATGTCGTATCTCTGCGTAGAATCAAATTAGCGCTAGGACAAAAATACTATGTAAAAGTAGATGGTAAATATATCAAAACGTCTCAATAGCAGAGCTTAAAATTTATTTGGAGCTTTGCCATCGCGTTTTTAGAGTCGTTTTGTCATTACCGAGATACTTTTATTCATATTTTTTAATTTCCCTATTTAAAACACATGTAAAAATTTTGATTAGCAGATTCATCCGGATCCACGAGTTTTTTTGACATCCTTTTGACATAAATAGTAAAGAAAAATTATTTAAAAATTTTAAAAGCAAAATTTTCCAATTCTCTTTTAAGCCACCAAAATATGCAAGTTTTTTGAGAATGAGCCACATATGTATAAGTATACAACTGTATCTGGCTATTATATCATAATAGCAAACGCGCACGTGCTCGCCTGCTCGCCGCGGTGTGTGCGCAACCCCCCCCCCCTTTTATCAGCCGGTATGTAGGTATATTTACTATAGGTAGATTGGATGGAAGAAGGGAGTTAGGGAAAGAAGAAGACGGACTGACAACCGACACTACCCCCAACCCTCCTTTGCTCATGCTTCAGCATGCGCGCCGATTTTTTCACCCATGTTAGAGGAGAAAAAAGAAGGATAAATGGTAAAATTCTCTGAAGGAAAAATATGTACAAGTGTATCAACTTCTCAGATTAACTTCTTGGACTGCAGGCAACGGTAATAGACGCGTCTCCGGGAGCCGATCGTATACAATGTGTCACTTGGGACGATTCCCGTACGTGCCCACTCTTGCCTAATACCTCGGTATTATATATATAAATAAATATATAACATGCTAAGGATGGCAGGAACATTAATGGCCATGTATATAAATGTATCTAATTATTTGAATTAACGATAGTAGATTGTTAAAATGTCTGGATGAAAAAAACCGCGTGGAGAGTTTCCGAGTAATGCGAGAGCGCGGAAGACCCCATGGCCTTGATCGGACGCATTATGTATACGAGTAGTACAAGTCGGGTTCAGTGCGTACGCAAATTGTCTACGCACTGCTCTATACTCCTAACTGCGACACAATATAGGTAACAGGCGTTCCGAATCTTGACAATCGCGAACAATAGAAAAATACCCGTTAAATGGTTTTAAAAAAAAATTTAACAACTGAACTTTGCTCAATGTCAAAGGCTTTTTTTATTTCTTAGGACGTATATATATATATACTTAAAGGATCAAATAGTTAGAAAAAGAAAAGTGTTTTTTTTTAAGTATGAGCCACCAAGATTTTGAGTTTCTCTATTTGAAATACATGTTAAAGATCGCCAAATTTAGAAATCACGCTTTTTTACGAGCAATTTTTTTCTTATTTATTTATACTTGGCCCTTCTGTGACTTTGCTTTAAATAATGTCTTTAAACGCTTAAAAACTCAAATTGAAGCTTATTTCAAGCACTTGAATTTCCACTTTGAATTGCTTTTCTATTTATTTAAAAAAAAAAAAAAAATATACCGAAAAAAGCACAAAAAAAGTGAAAATTTATTTTAAATAGGGAAATTCAAAGTCTTAGTGGCTTATACAAAAGTACTTTTCTTTTTCAATTGACCAGATATTTTTCTCTTCAAATATAAGTCCTAAGGATCCAAAAAAGCCGTTGACATTGAGGGAAGCTCAATTTTTTTAATTTTTTTTTTAAAACCATACATAGCGGGTGTTTTTATGTAGTCCCGCTCACATACGTCTGAGTACATCTGTGAGATACAAAACGCGGCTGCCCGCAACGCGCTTGATCTCACTGCACTCGCACCGTAAAGCGCTAATGATCTTGAGCTGGCCGACTAACCGAGTTTTCGATAAGCATGCTGCAGCATGCCAGTATCATACATTTTAAAAGAGACCAGCAAGAATAAGACTAGACTTATTATACGTAGTTTTTCAATGTACTTGGATATATCTACCTGTACTTGCATAAATTTTTATTAATGAAAGAAGGCGCCAAGCACATCTAAATATTTTTTTATTGTAGTGTACTCCTGATACACATACGCTTTGTCGCTACTTTTTTTTCAAACATTTAGCATTCGTATTAACACACACACACATACACACATACACACACGCGCGTGCGCGCGCGCACACAAAAGCAGACACTGTTTAATACAACTACGGCCAGAGATATTTATCGTGTCGTGTTATAACACAGCTAGACTGCGAAAATATTTATCTCTTGAAAAAAAAGGGAGATGATTTTCTCGAAAATAAAAAATTGAGCCTGTATGATAAAATTTTACTCATATATAGATATCACCTGTTGTTTGTGTGCGCGCGCACGTGTGTGTGTGTGTGTGTGTGCGTGTGTGTGCTAATTAAAAGTAATGCAAGGGATGCTTTTAAATGTATATTTTCAGTATTACCGGGAGGGAGCTCGAGCCAAAGATGAAGAAGCCAGGAATTGCGCATCCAAATCAATAAGTCAGTACAAAGAGTCATATGAAAAAGCACCCTTCTTTACAGCCGCCCTTACGCATTTTGGCTTTTACGTACTCATGTTCTTAGGATTTATAAATCAAATGCTTTTTACGCCAAATGTTGTTAACGAACAAAATCGACAGGTATAATCTTATTTTTTTTTACAATTATTATTATTATCTATTATTATTATTTTTTACAATTATTAGTTATTATTATTATTATTATTATTATTATTATTATTATTATTATTATTATTATTATTATTTATTTTGTATAGGAGAGAGCGGGACTAGTTGGCATGGGAGGCAGGTTGGCCGATCGCTTATAACTTTTTATTAAAATCATCTAACGCGATGAAACCATCTTCGCGTACTTATGTACATACTAGAGTCGCGCATTTTTGCCCACAGGTTTCACTTGCATTTCTTACTTTGCAACAGAGAGACCACTTTTTTGTTTTTCGATAGTCAAAGTTGAAAGCTTATTTTTTCGAAAATCTCTACTTTTTTCTCGATTAAATCATAAAAAATTAATATTAGATCTTTGCTCCAGAACATTTACACGGGATGATCAAGTGTTAACTGAGGGCCAGCGGCAGGTTGCCCGAAATCGCTCGGGGTAAGGCTGTTTGTAGAGAAAAGCATCCGAACTTAAACATCGATTTGCATGAAAATATCAAACAACATTATTTTATCAAAAGATTGACTTAATTTCGACTTCCAAATTATAATATTTTTGTCAAGCCTGATTAGGCATGAAAGCAAGTTGAATTTAATTCTTCTGTGATTAGATCATTATTTGTTTTCTAAACATGAACTATTGGCGATATCTGTAATGTATGTGTGTATTTATTGAATAACTATTAGTATATGCCTTTGCGTTTGATAATTTTCTGAAGCTTGATCACAGATCAAATCTGCTTTCCGGCGAACTAGCCCCGAGCTAACAGCCAGCCCCAGAGTCGGAGCAAGTTGGCCGAAAAAAATGGTTTTAAACAATCGTGAATCAGGTATGAAGCGAATTTGATTGAAAAAAATCAAAGCATATCTAAAACCTAGCACTAAAGGGTGGTACATATATTTTTTTTAATTATCTTTCATCAATTCGCGTAAAGCAAATCAAACGTAAAAACCCTGCCGACTGACCCCGCTCTCCCTATGTATTTGTACCCATCTCTTGATAAGTACGTGCTAAAATGCCACTTGATTTTTATATGTAGCAATAATAACTTGTTTTATACATGTTACATCAGCTGCTACATATTATAAATATACATGTGTGCCGTAGTCATCCATATCAATATTATTTACGAGCTTATTGTTGGCGTGTTTGTGTGTTATCCCGCTTATTCACAGGGCTACGCTCCACTTTACGAGAATTTCGAGCAGTTTTATTTGCGATACGTGTACAGAAGGATCAAGGACTGCTGGAACCGGCCGATTTGCTCGGTGCCCGGAGCCACAGTTACCTTGAAAGACCGCGTTACCGAAGACCGCGGCTGGAGCTTTAAGTAGGTATTGCATTATCGAATCGAAACTTCATTTATATACCTATTTATAGGTATACATCTATAATATATTTATATAAATATTTATATAAATTTGGCTCATTCTCATAAAACTTGTAAATTTCATGTCCTGACCTGTTAAAACTTGACAAATGATAAATAAATTTTGAAAAAAAATTTTTCGGATGTAGTGATACGATTTTTAAAAGGCGCACGTTATATTTCGGACCTTACACATCAATGATGTTGTCGCAAAAAATAAAAAAAGGACGAAAAAACGGCAGGAATGACAAATCCTCAGTCGGAGTTTCCAACTTTGACAGTGTACAGAATCAATACTTTTATTTCTTTCTTTCTCAAAATTTAACAGTAGATCAATATAAACATAAATTCAACTTTTTTCTGCTAAATGATGAAAACAATTAAAAATTTATATTTTTTTCACAAGTTTTACATCTGTTCTCAAGATTTGTCAAATTTCTGGCCTCCCGCATAAAGTGCACCTTACCAGTAATATACTTACTTTTTCGGATTATCATATGAGGGCTTTTTATTCTGCACGAGTTATACATTTTGATCCGCCTTACCGCGATTTAATTAATCGAAACACCGAAAAAAGTTGTCATCAGTTGCAGTATCAAAATTTTTGTTCCCTAAAATTTTTTGTCATTCCTGTCACCTACAGTATCTCCGCGTAGAATCAAATTGGCACTAATAGGAAAAAAATAGTATGTAAAAGTAGATGGTAAAAATATTAAGTATTTCTAATAAGGAATCTTAAAAGTTACTTGAAGCCTTGAAATCGCAATTTTAGTGGCGTTTTGTCATTCATGTCGCCATTTTATTCATATTTTTTTATTACCCAATCTAAAATACATGTAAAAATTTTGATTAGCAGATCTGGCCGAATCCACAAGTTTATGGCTTCCTTTTGATAAAACAATGAAGGAAAATAATTAAAAAATTACAAAAGCAAAATTTTCTGATTGCCGTTTTGGGCATCAAAATATGCAATTTTTATGAGAATGAGCCATATATATATATATATATATATA